>BKCP01005361.1:308855-381976 GCA_008636005.1 Striga asiatica | reverse complement strand
TTATTTCTGTTAGAATTGTTTGGTGCACATATCAGAATTTGGGGCTCGATAAAATGCAATTACCTTACTTAATATCTTGTAATGTAGATTTATTTCCTGATATGGCAACTGGGCAAGTGCTCCAATACGAAACCTCGTCATGCTTTATGGACAACAAGTGTAATTTCAAAGAGTACCATGAAAAGTACCTAAAAATTGACAACAACCAAACGGGAGAGATCTTCTTGAGCAAAGACCGTGTCTCGGATCCCAACAGTTTCTTGTTAACAGACGCACAACAGAAAGAGCTTCCAAGCCTTGTAATGAGGGAGGAAAAGAAAAAACTTGATAAAGTCTTTTTGAGCTTTAATGGACTGAGGGTCGAAAAGAGTTCTGTTGAGGAAAAGAATCAAGGGACTTTGTTTAAGTCGGTTTTACCTCATAAGGTCCCATCCTTGAGCTTCAATGACAAGATCTTCTCAACTATGAGTTGGGACCCACAGTCTCATAAGAAGCCGTCCACAGTCATAAGGCTCTCTATCACGAGGAAATCTGTCGAGGAAAATGAAATAAAAGCATTTCGTAAGTATTTTCTTGAAAGGAAAAAAAAAAAACATTTAAGTTTATTGTGTGCATGGTAATGATATATTGATGTTAATTTTCGTTTAATTGTGCTCTTGTGGATGCTTGGAAAATTATTTTTGAAATTTTTCTTAGTCTGATTACAAATAGGAACTTTCTAAATGAACTCCTCGCATTTGTTTCTACTCTTGTTCGGAAAAAGGGATCACATAGTTCACTCCTTAAGTTTGGTGCACATAAAAAAGAAACTCAGAAAAACACTTGAGATTTTGATCAAACACAGCTGCCCTCATACAAATCTCAATTTCATCAATTCTTTGGAACTTTTGGGGTTTTGTTGCTCATACCCAACTCTCAGGAGTAATCTTTTGTGATTTTCCCTTCAGATAAACAAAAGTCTTAAGTGACATTATCATTATAATTTTGAAACATTAGTGTAGTGTTTTCCTATGTATTCATTGTTTTAACCCTCTTGAAAGATTAAATGTAGAGTATTGTTGTCGATCCAGGTACTTCAACACAGTATCTTTACCGTCCTAGAGCTGGCCTACTCATCCCATGCTCGACCAATGGGAAACCAACACCTGGCACTTGGTCCGTGATAGAGCCTTCAACCTTCAAACTTCGTGGAGAGAGCTACTTCAGGTATGTTTATGTTTATTGTCCCTTTTCGTAATAACCTTTAAAAATTTGAAAGAAAATTTCTTTCAAGATGCATTCTAGTTTCAAGTGTTTTCATTTGTCTAATTAATTAATTAATTTTATTTTTTTTTTCCATCTTGCAGAGATAAGAAGAAGTCTCCTGCTCCTAACGTCTCTCCTTACACTCCAATCGGTGTTGATTTATTTGTGAGCCCGAGAAAGATCAATCACATTGCTCAACACCTTGACCTTCCTCCCTTGGAAGAAAATGAAAAAGCACCTTCTCTTCTAATTGTCAACATTCAGGTAATATTTATTAACTGTTTTTTTTTATTCTTTTGGTGCAGAAAATGAGGCCATTATTGTACACATAATGATATTTATTCATACCAGTCGATTTCGAAAGTGGTGAAATAACAATTAAATATTTTTTCTTTTCTTTATGTTGCAGCTTCCCACTTATACACCTCCCATGTTTCTTGGTGATGGTGATGGGGAGGGTTTGAGCCTCGTTCTCTACTTTAAGCTTTCCAAAACTTTCGAGAGAGATGTATCTCCCCAATTTCAAGACAGTATTAAGGTGTGTGGATATATTTACAATTTCCCGCCTTTTAGATTTTTTGAATTTGAATAATTGAAGTCGTATCTCAATCAGCAAACGTAAGTTATGAAAAAAACTGGGAGCCCCTTACCGACTTTTAACTTTTGAAATAAAAAGCAAATGTTTTACAAAAGCGAATGTTTTTGTGTACAGAAATTTGTGGATGATGAGATGGAAAACGTGAAAGGGTATACAAAAAGTTCTTTTGTGTCCTTTCGGGAGAGGTTAAAAATTATGGTTGGTGTGGTAAATCCAGACGACCTTGCTGCGACTGTCACAGAGAGAAAGCTTTTAGCTGCGTACAATGAAAAGCCAGTCCTTTCTCGACCTCAACACGAATTTTATGAGGTTACAAGTTTTGCTTTATGCCAAAGCAGATATATAATTTTCACCCAAGTGAGGATGAAAATAAAAATAAATAAATAAAACACTCTTCAAGTTTGGTTTTTATAATTTTAATATTCCTATGAATTTATTGGCAAATTGTTTTGAAATTTTTGCTTATTTATTGAAAACTTTGGTCAAATTTTTTTCTTCAAGTACATGAAACCTTAATGGCTATATTCTAATTAACTAAATGTTCCACCATTGTTTTAAAGTTAAAGTTGTATTTTCTAAACAATGATTACATTATGAATTGATCTTAATTCTGATATTTATAAATCCTTTCATTTATGCAATACAGGGTCCCGGTTACTTCGAGATTGACCTTGACATTCACCGATTTAGCTACATAGCAAGAAAGGGGCTTGAAGCCTTCCATGAACGTTTAGGCAGTGGAATTCTAGATCTCGGCTTGACAATTCAGGTTCGAAAAGTTTTTTTTTTTTTTTTTAATATATTTTCAACCTAATAGTTCAAAATGGGGTACCTCTCCTCTATTGAAATTTGAGAAGCATATTTATTGTATCATAGTATGTGTGTATTCTTTACAAAGAAAATACCAAGTTATCACCACTCAAAACCATAAACACCTGAAAGTATTCTTCAAATCTGTGGTAGCTTTATAATGTTTGTTGCAACATAAAATAAACACCACAAAACACCTTTATATTTTGGATTTATAAATATAAATAATTGAAATATATTAGTATTACATGATTGAACATCTAATATTTAAATTTTGTCTCTGTTTATAAACGAAACAGGCGCAAAAGCCAGAAGAACTACCAGAGGAAGTTCTTGCATGTGTGAGATTGAACAAGATCGATTTCGCGAACTATAACCAAATACCGAGAATTGTGAGGCTTGATGATGATTGACATAACTATCACTAATATTATTTGTTGCATGGTCCTACAACTCATAACACTCTCTGCTCCTTTCAAGTGTACAAATTTAATTAAGTCAACTATCTTATGTGTATAATTCGATTCTGGAACAATTCAACGCAATGGCATAGCAGATGTTTCTTTTGATTTTATGTAACATGTATAAAATGTCCATGTTTTCTGTGACTGCCGAGTGTATTTGACTATTTGTATGAGTTCTTTCATATTGTAAGACATCTTTGAAAGTTATAATATGTTAGATAATTTTTAGTAGTTTTTTAGTAGTTTTTTAGTAGTTTTTTTGTATTTTTACCTGGAAAGACTTCCACATTAAGATAAACTGCCATATAAAGCAAAATGAGAACACGTTCGGCTCGTTAGGCTCAACGAGGCCAAATAAGCTTGGTTATTACTCATTGTTTCATTTATCCAAGTGTTAGAGTTACTTTACAACTAGTACGTCGCCCGTGCGTTGCACGGCCGAGTGTTAAAAAAAACGCGAGTGAACTATACTTTAAATAAATAAAAAAAATCATAAAACATGTATAGTGATAATAAAATGTAGAATGAAATTTTTATTTATTACATTTTCAAATATTTAAATAAATTTTTATTTATTACATTTTCAAACGTTGACATTGATGTTCAACCGATGCTCGATAATGCATGCATCAATTCCTGTGAGTTCTTTTGACGTGTAAGCAAAGATATCCACAAACTCCCGCACCACCCTAATAAGCTCCATCCTCCAACTTTGCCCCAATCCGAAACTTTCTCTCATCACTCCCCTTGATCACCAATGCGTCATTATTGGGCACGTGTAATCCTTGAGCATTCTCCGCTCGGACAATTATCACAGGTGCTCGAGTTGTAATACTAACTTCCTCTCGCTTCCGTTTGGCAACTCAAGCATGCTCCTTCCTCTCGTTATTGGAGTCCTCATCTATGGGACCTCCAGAGATCATGTGAACGACCCCCCTCTAAGGTGGGGCTTCATCCCCCTCAAACCGTGATCCTCTCTTTCTCGACCTCTTTTTCCTCCACCTCATCGACCATTCTATCCTCCTGGTCCTCCTTGTCCTCGTCGTCGTCTTGATCTTCCTTATAATCTTGATCCTCTCAACACCTTCTTTTCTTTTTCTTGTCCTTGTATACAAATTCTTTGAGGTGACCCACCCTGATCAACCTCTTGATTTCATTCTTCAGATGACTGGAGTTGTCTGTCGTATGACCATTCTTTAAAGGTTAATATTTATCATAGATTATCTTGAACATTATTATATTATCAGTTTCAAATATATTTACTTGAAATTGTCTCTTATGATATAATCTTCTATTCTCTAANCTTATCCAATCAATTAGGAAAAAAATTCAAATCAATTTCAAAATTATGTGCCAAGGAAAAAGTGTGTGTAACTTTTCAAAATTTGAATGCACTGATTTTTTTTGGATTCTTATGTTTTTTTCTTAATCATATTTTATCGAGATTTTAGTAAATCCATATCATTTTTTTTGGAAAAAAATAGTTGCATAAATCTTAATACATTACTCCAATTTTTTATTAGAATCAATTTCAATTCAATTTGTTTAATAAATAAATCGGTGCAATGGTAGAAAAATTCAGTTGTATTTTTAGAAAAAATTGATAATTCTTTTCACTTTGTTTTAACCAAATATTCGAAACAATTTGTCTGGTAAAGAAATCGGTATATTGGTAGAAAAAATCAGTTTCATTTTTAGGAAAAACTAATGATTATTTTTAATTTTTATTAATAAAAATTTTGAATTAGATTTAAAAAATAAAATAGCATCGCATGAAAATCGCTAAAAATCTTTACTTTTTTTCTACTAGAATTTTGTTTAATAAATAAAATTCCTTAATTTTTTAACAAACGTAATTTGTTCACTATAGCTAATAATACGCAATTTTCGATAAAATTCGAATCCATGTAGCACTTTACGTGCCAAAAAATCAGACATAAATGGTTATACATAAGGAAGTGTTCAATAATATATAAATTATTTTCATGATATTTTTTTATGCCATGAGACAATTTAAATACAAAAATACCTTTTAAAATTAAGTAGATAATTAATGCTCTCATGCTCAGGAGTACTATACTTGTATAAATTAATAATAATATTGATGAAACACATAGAGCAATTTGTTTATGAAAAATTTTAAAAAAAAATTTAACATTTTAACTCAACTATTTTTTTTTAACTCAACTTTAACTCAATCCACTATCATCAATATTATTAATATAATTAAATAATATCAATCAATCATTCATATACACCATATCAACCTTAATTCACTATTCATTCACTCACAATATTTTAACTAACTATCACATCAAATTTCTAATTATTTTATTTTAAATATTATTTTAATATACCCACTCACAATTAATCATACTACCTTTTTCAAAATTAACCAAACCAAACTAAAAAATCCAACAAAACTAAAAATTTTCATATCCAAACATGCTTAAGAATCCTACAAACCTCCCCTTAATTCCCTATACAGCCAAAAAAACATAAACACACAAATATGTATATCCTTCCATCACACCACCAAACAAAAACACAAAAATCGCACGAACTCCCGTTAGACAACATTCCACTACCCTTGCACAGCCAGAGCTTGCAAGTGCTCAATAAACACCTGCAAGCTCACATCATCAGTAAATATAACCTCCGAACCCTCCGCCGCATGACTCGAATTCTGCGTCACAGACGGATTCAACTTCGCAAGAAGAAACCTCGCCTGGCTTCCGTGCTGATCGCACTTTATCATCTTCGGCACCGGAATTCTTTCCGCCACCAGCTGCTCGGCATCCGCTTCCGGCGCCTCCAGCAACTTCCGGAAGCTCTCGTGCGTCGGGTCCCTGTCATACCCCATCTTCCTCCACTCACTGATTCTCGAGCCATAGTGTATCACGACATAAAAAAACGAGTCGAACAGTAAAATCACGTCGGTCGAAATCGAGCACACGTCCAAAACCACCGGCACCGGCGGCCCGTCGAACGAGTACTGAAAAAGAGTCGGCTGCACCATTATAAGACAGTTCACGACTCCCTCGCGATTCAGCATCAGTCGAAAGTAAGCCGTCTCGTCCGGCGTGCTGTTGAAAACGTCGATAAACTGTGAACGTCTCAGGTAGTACATGAACTGCGGGTAGAGCGAGAAATTGGCCGAGAGGCGGAAGGTCGACGGGTCCTCCTGCACGTAGTCCCCGAATTTCGAGGCAAAGCCGATCAGGTTTTTGTCGAGCCACCGGATTACGTCGAAGCCGCCGTTCTCCGTCCGGTGGGCCGCCAGCCGTGCCATCACCGCCGCCGCCGCCTCCTGGTCGAACCCGGCCGCGATCTCCGG
The DNA here is from genome assembly GCA_008636005.1 of Striga asiatica. NCBI lineage: Eukaryota > Viridiplantae > Streptophyta > Magnoliopsida > Lamiales > Orobanchaceae > Striga > Striga asiatica. The sequence goes on along the minus strand of BKCP01005361.1, from coordinate 375,522 downwards.
CGAGTTTTTCGCCACCCATCTCCTGGCGACAGTCGTCACCCGTTTTCTTACTCCCCCCCCAGCTCGCCTGTAGCGCGTGATGAGCTGGACGAGGAACGCGGACCCCGCCTGGGCAATTTTCTCGTCCCCGATATCGAAGAAGAAGGCGAAACACGTCTTGCTTGTGAGAGTACACATCTTCCAGACGTGGGTCCCGCCTTGGCCGATTAAGGAATGCGAATGCTCGCTAACCGACTCGCTGAGCTTATTAAGAGAGACGCAAGGGCCGAGGGCCCCGCGTATTCTGACGTCTCTTGTTGTTACGATCTCGATTGTCGCGTCGAAGAACATTTCGCGGTTGAATATGCGGTGGAGGCACTTGGCGAACTGGTCGGACCCGAACGACTCGGCGAGTATCATGTATCCGCCCGATTGCTCGACTGGGTTTTTAAGTTCGTATGCTCCGACCTGATCGAGAGAGCAGGCGAAGAGATCGAGCGCGACGGACGAGTCGGTTAGCCTGCGAGATATTTGTTTGTAGAACTCGACGGATTTCTTGTGGCCGCCGCTGAGGTGGCGGTGGGTCCGGATGGGGTTGGCGAGGTCCGGGCCCACGATTGCGCCCGGCCCGATAGTTGAGGGCCCGGACGTGAAGAGCATCACTCGGGCGCCGGTGGTCAACGAGCAGCCTTCGAGAAGGCCCACGGCAGCGGATATGGCGGGGCCCGTGCAGCGAAGGGGGCGATGACCTGGCTGGACAGGTGGCGAGGTGTGGATGTCTTCGACTGCGGTCGTGATAGTGAACTCGCACTCGGAGACCGGAAGTAAAAACTCGTGTTGCCTTTGTTGTTGTTGTTGTGTCGGTGCCTTTCCGAATGAATGCTGCTTCGTGTGATGAAGTTTAAGAAAGCGTTTGGCCTGCTCGGACGAAACCTCGCGTTCGCCGTGGAACATCACGACTCTCAAGCACTCGGTGAACCCCAAATCGTAAACCTTCACCATGGAGTCGAAAACCACCAGGCCGACGAGAGAATTTTCCGGAAGTTGCGCAATCACGTGTAGAAGCTCCCTCTTCAGCATCCCGAGCTCCTCCTCGGACGAGCAAGCATCCACGACGAACACGAATGCGGGCCCGACCCCAACACCAGGCCCGGATCCAGCCCAGTCTGAGGTGGAATATGCAGACATGCTCGAAAACGAGCTATTGTTCGATCTCAACCCCATTGGCGCACTCGCAGTCCTTCCAAGGCCCGAATCCAGGCCCGAGAACTGGCCCAGATGATACTCGACGGTACTGTAAGTTGGGAACAGCTCGGCAGGGATATTGTTCTCGTTGATGTGCGTGTACGATTTGGGAAAGGGATTTTTCCGGTGGCAGAAGGAGCACGACCAGATTTTGGACGTGTAGTCGACGCGCGAGTAAGGGTTCAAAACGGCGGTGCATCCAGAGCAAGTGAGGGGCTCGTAAGGGAGGACAGGAAGCTCGTTGAACTCCATTAATGGGGTGTACATGACTGATAGTGGCACCACCAGAGACGAGACTTCGTGCTTGGAAACCGGCCACGAGTGCCACGACCAGCGCAGGCCCTCGGTGGCTTCCAGTTCGGAGAAATCCATCTGGCGGCAAAGTAATCGTGTGGATGACGGGACTTGAGTTGCTGATGAATCGTAATCGAGATCGAAGTTGGGGTTCGTCTTGTTCAGAGCACCATTATTTACCCTTCTGCTTGCACTTGGCTGCTTTCAGTTGGATACATTTGAGGCCAAACTACATGACATTTTCAGAAAATAACATAATTTGGTAATAAAACTGGTAAAATATCCGAACCAAATATTATCAGTATTCACAAAGCATCAAAAGTTCGAAGATAAAGATTAAAAGACATTACAATTAACCAATAAAAAATTAGAGACCTGAATGAAAATCAATCAACAAGCCGTTAAAATCCCACTAAGTCGAGTCAGCTATATGGATCACATGTCGCCATCATGCTCGATCAAAACAGAGACCTGAATGAAGCATGCGGAATAAATAATAAGATACTCTGAGCTCACAAATCTCAAAAGAAATTACTTGGAATATGAGATACGCAGCAGAAGCATTTCCAGTTTCTAAATCTGTTGTATCCTAGTTAAACTAAAGGCACAATAGTTAACCAAATATTGGCTTTTTAGTGTTGATAATACTGAGTTCTAACTACAGTGAGATATCAAAAGGCAAATTCTTTAAAGCATGAGAGACAACATAAAAAAGGAAAAATCTCTTTACAAATTTTAAACATCAAATGGGTATTAATAGCATTTTTATAAGCAAAACACGGTGCCATGTGTAATGATTGATGATGTAGAGGCACTGCAGTTTTTACTTCAAGTAAGTTCTCGACTTGTCTATTAGAAGAGTCACGTTTTGCAAGTTCTCAACTTGTCTATTAGAAAGGTAGCATAAGCTGCCTTCAGCAGAACCTACAGAGCAAGAAATATTCGTGTTCTCATAACTTCACAGTTTGATACTAATGAGCGCTTATGTTAGGAAAGGGCATGTCCCATGCCTAAAAAAAACAGACAGCAGCCACTCTTATCAATTTTAACAAAAACAATAACACTCAACAGCAATATCAAACAATCACTACTGCGATCACACAACAAAAAGTCCATAAACGGTGCACTAAATTCATCAATAGACACCATAAAGGGTGCACTAAATCCATCAATAGACACTGTACAGTATGCTTGTCATTTTATTTTCATTCCTTTTGGTTTCACTATAAAATGAGAGGTACAGATTTGGTTTCACTATAAAATGAGAGGTACAGACAAGAATGAATAACTAGGCGCTAAGAAAGTGAATGGGAAGTCGGTAAATCTGCCCACCAACGGCAGTAATACAGATCACGATAAAATGAAATGAACATAACACGGTGACAGTATATGCAGCAAAAGTACTACCGAACTGTAATTTTCAAACACCACGCGAAGCGATTTCGAATAAATGTTAAACACATTCAACGGATCATTCTCAAGAGTGGCAACTAGTTGAATAGACATGATAGTTGTGATGGATCACAGAGACTAAAGCATTTCGAACCTTGATGTCAGCAAATGGAGAGGTTTTGCAGCAAAGGAACCATATTTTATATACACACTTCGTAATATTAAATAGCAAGAAGGTTGGTTAGCGGCGTGCAGGCGACAGGGAGATGGTGGCCGATGGGTGCAAGGAGGTTGGGGGCTCGGATTTGTGATTTGTATTTGCCCTAATGTTTTTTCGCCCAATTTTGGAGTAATGTACGTTTTTTTCTTCCTTCTACCTATACCTTTTATGCAGGCTCCTTTCAATTTTTTTTGGCGTTACTAAAGACCGCTCCTGTTATTACGTACATGTATCGCCCCTTTAGGACCATTTGTCCGGTTCACTCCGGGTGGCACTCATTGGAGTGCCTTTAGTATTTTTAATAATGCTATTAGCCTTTCTTCCATTTACTGTTAAGGGTAATTATTTAGTGTAAATGTAATATTTTTGATATATCAGTTTATGCAACTGCTACTTGCGTTTGTAGATTTCTTAATCTTTTTAATTGTTTTTCACATATCATTATCGTGTCATAATAAAATTCTTCACTTGTAATATCATGTAAATAAGCATATCTTATTATATCTGTTTTTATATTTTGAATTTCCCATTCTATGTCCAAATAAATTTTTATTGTACTCATTTTAATTTGTTTTCTTTATTTTTTATATCTCCAAGGATCTAAACATTTTTCAAAAAATTGTTCTTCTAGTCTTGAAAAAGTTCTACTGTTTGTTTCTAGGATTTGGATAGCTATATTTATACATTCAAGCTTATCTTTTCAATATTTTATATGTTTTTCATGTATTTCAGAATGCGGTGCTGCGTTTGAAATTTTCTTCTCTAGAGTTTCACGTCTTGCTAAAAATGCATTTAGCCAATCTATTTGTGGCATTTTTTAGTTAAGTATTTCACCTGTTACCAGGCTCTGATACCATTTTCTTCTTACTTTTTATTTCTAAACATTTTTAAATAATATTGTTAATAATATCGTTTGTAAAATATTATTTATAGATTAATCCAATCTCCTAAAGATATAGTAGTATCTTTTTCTTCTAAAGTTTTTATTTTATTTTCTATCTTTTCTTGTCTTTCAAGAATAAGCTGATTAATATCAGGTTCTTCTTTTTGCTCTTCCATATGTTTTTTGATATCTTTATTTAAGAAGTCTATTAACCTAGTAAAATTATTTCTAATAATACTTTTCTTTTCAGAACATTTGAATTCACAGTCTAATTGAGTTCTACAATTTGAAAGAAATTCTTTTAACCTTTGTGTTTCTGAAAAACTTGTTTTTCTTTTAGATATTTTTTCTGGTCTGATTTTATATACTCCTTTCTTCGAAGTCATTTATATTATTGTTTTAGGTGGTCCTATTTTATTTATTTTCTTAAATTTTTGTTTATACCTTTGTATGTCATAATCTAGCTGTTTTAATTTTTGTTCATCTTTTTCTATGTATTTATATTGTATTGATTTCTCTATTAAATAATCTACTTCTTTAATTTCTCTTTTATTTAACTCAATTAATTCAATATTTATATCTTTCCTATCCATTATTACAAATTCTATATTTTATTATTTAAATTTATAACTAATGAGCTTAATTCATTAACCTGTTTATTTAATTTTTCTATTGCTATATCCTCTTTATATAAACTTTTACTACTATGAGGTTCTTCAATTTCTTTAATTTTTAATAAATTATTTTCAGTTAGTTTTTCTAAATTTATAGGATTACTAAATGATCGTCTGCTATGTTCTCTTAAGAATTCCTTTTGGATTTTATCATTTTTAATAATAGTACTAGTTTCATTGAATATTTTTTCTGTATATATCCTTTCTTGATTTTGATAATTCATACTTAAACTACTATTGCTTAATGCATAAGCTATTCTATAACAAACAACCATAGGTATATCTCTTGATTCCATTAATGTTTTTTCTCGAAAATTACATATTATTCCTATGCAGTTATTAATTTTCTTGGTTGATAGGGGTATAGGAAATTGTAATGATATATTAAATTTAATTACTCCGTACCCTAAATCTCCTTCTATTTCTCCTAGTTTTCTTGATTCTTTATGCATGATTCTATTATCTTCAACCTTTATATTTATGGGTGTTTTTATTCCTTCTCTAAATGTTGATCGTAATACTATTTGTACTGTGTTTATGTGTATATAACTTATCTTTTTCCTTTCTTCTTCTTTTATTTTTTCTAATCTTTTTTCTATTTGATTTATTTCAAATAAGGGTGCTTGAAAATTATAATTTGTTTGTTCTATTCTAATCGGTTGTTCTCCATTCATTATTCCATAATGTATTATGTTTTTTCTATTTAATTTTTCTAATATACTATTATTTATTCCTTCTTTCTTTTCTAAATCTAAATTTCCTTTATTTTTTACTTTTGTTACTACCTTCTTATCTAATAATATATCTGATAAATAAATTCCTTGTTCTTCTACATTTTCTATAACATGATATTCGTTATCCATTATTTATTTTTTATTATCTTATATTAGAATTCTTAATCTTATCTGAACACTTAGACTAGATGCTTGACATTCAGCTTTCTTTATTAACTCTTTGATCCCGATAATTGAAGAAATAATATTATTACATATTCGAAAATAAGTTTTATCTTGGAAATAAACTTCATCTTCTACTGAATGTTCCTTAGGTGCATAAATTTTTACGAAGTTGAATAACGTTTGTTCATTTTCTTTTAACATTTTTGTTAATGAATCAATTTGTTCTATTACTAAGTTGAGACGATTTATATCATTATATATTTCTCTATATGGTATATACCAAAAATTATTTATGTCCATGGGAAACTAAAAATTCGATAACAATTTTCTTTAACAAGATAGATATAAGAGTACTCGATTTAAGAGAGTTACCTGATTCCGCCTGTTCTCAACACAATTCTGGACTTAATAACCTTGACGCATATCAGCTTCGGTCTTTTCACAGAACTTTTCAGTGCTCCAGAGAAACTATTGCTTAATCAACTACACCCTTAATCTTTCTTCTTATATCTACTAAGTATTTAGAAACTCATTATATATGAAAGCATAAGAATCTTATAAGAGAGTGTTATATGAAATGATTTTATTCCGAATTGCTGTGTTCTCAAATGAAATTTGAGACACTTATTTATAGGCAAGAGTTATAACTCTGCCTCTTTACATCATGACCGACATCTTTACATTATAGGTCCTTAGTGGGTGTGGGTGGTTACTCACCATCCCATTACATAGTGCATGAGGTCCTATCTATTATTACAACAAGACAATTTTAAAAAGAAGGTGGGATCCTCCATTTTCGTCCAGTACTATCTTGCTCCATTATCCTCCACTATCTGCTCTCTTATTGCCTCCTGACGTAAGTGCTTACGTCATTCCTGGATATGTTCAAATTCTCCTTGTGATTCTGGATTGCATAATTCACAAATGTGATCTTCTGCGAATTCCTTCTGTAGCCTGATGCAGATCTCTTTCTTAAATATTTCTGGAATTTCAAATTGTATTTTTATAAGTGTATCCAGATATTTGTTAAGTAACTTGATATCTAGCTCTGTTGGATCTCGTGCTTGCATGCTCCAAATGATAATGGACTTGGCTGCATAATTAATCCTTCCCTTGATTTTAATGCCTTTATTTAAGATTATGACATAATTATTTAGAAACTGAACTAATTCGTCCTCATGTTGTGCTTGGCCGATGTCTGGATAATTTCCATTGCTTATTCCAATTTGACAAAACTGGATTGCTGGTTGTATTACTTCATGTGAGTTTTCCCCCTCACCAATAATTGGTGTGGTGGCAAATATTTTCACGAATCCTTCCTTTTTCCCAAGAACGTACTTACAGTATTGGGACACTGCTTTCTTGATGTTCATCGGGAAGTATTGGAATATATTTGTATCTCTGAAGTAAATACAACTTAGTAATCTTGATTGGAACATCATGTATACCTTCATCGGATCTGCTTCTGGTAGAGCTATTGCTTTTGGTCCAAGATATAGACCGTCAGTTGGATAAATGCTTGTCTGCTTATCTTCATCTGTATAATTAACCACAAACTTGAATTCATGGTTAAAAATATTTTTGGTCAGCTTGGTCATCTCATCTTTTTGTTGTTTGGACTGTATGCTTCCAATCGTTAGTGGTCTGATACATGGAATCTTGCCTAATATAGGCATTTGCTTTTGTACAGCTGTAGCTGATGACTGTGCCTTTCCTGCATAGCTTGTCTTGAACTGGGCTAGTGCTTCTTTTGCTTCGAACAAGCTAGCAAATTTTTTGTGTATAACATTTTGCCCTGTTATAAACATGGCTGCTTGACTCCATTGCGAAAAAATCCCTTGATTAGGACCTGTAAATATTACATAATGGGTTTTTGTTCTTTCTTCCTCATCAAAATGAGGTTTTTCTTTTTCTTCCCCATTTATTTCTTTTTCTTTTGATGTTTGTGCCTTTTCATTTTTCTTTTCTTCTTTGCCTTTTTCTTCAAATAGTATGGCTTTTATCTTGCTGATTTCTTTTTCTTTTTTCTTTATCTGCTCAAAGAGCTCTTCTACCTGCTTTTCCAGCATTTTTAGACTATCTTCTAAGACTGGCCTGAGTGCTTCCATTCTCGGGTTAATGTATCTGCTAAATAGTTTTCTTTTCCTGAAATATATACAGATATGTAATCAAACTGTTGTGCTTTGAAACTCCATCTTAAAAGTCTACCTTTGTTGTAAGATTCTTTTATTCGATATTTTGAAAATCTTTTGTATACAAACTGTCTGTTTGAAAAATAAATTTAACTGGTTGTAAATCAAGTTTAAATTTTTCCAAAGCATTTATAAAAGCTAATGTTTCTTTTTCATGTGTTGTATAGTTGCGTTCTGCTTGCTTAAACATTCCTGATACCCATTTGGATAACAGTAATTGCTTTCCATTGGTTTTTCCCAATACTAATTGCATAGAATCATTAGATTCGCTATTTTCATCCAAACTATCTTTAGTCATCCTTCGTATAAAGGATTTAACTTCAGATGGTTTGTTGTTTGCGATAAATTTATTAAACTCTTCATATGCATCTGGAATTGCTTGAAGGATTGCTCCCCAAGTATCATGACTTGCATCAGTGTTTAAAATAAGTAAATCACTAGGCTTTGGTAGGTATAGCCGTGGTAATTGAGTACATAGTCTTTTTAAGGACTGTACTGCTCTAGTTGCATTGTCTGTCCATTTCCATGGTACTTTTTCTGAAATCATTTTTTGTAGTAACTCTCTTTCTTTTGCAAGACTTTTTATGAAACCTTTTTCTCCAATATATGTTAAACATCCAAGAAATTTTTGAATTTGATTTCTGTTTTGAAGCTGATCTGGAAACTGATGTATTTTTTCAAGTAAATGTTTTTGAGGTTCGATATAGCCTCCCTCGACTATTTTCATTCCCAAAAATTCTGTTTCTGTTTTGCAAATTTTTTCTTTTTCTTTACTTAAAATAATTCCTTTATTACCTAATTGTATTAAAACTTTTGCAAGTTCTTTTAAATGATCTTCTTTTGATCCTTGTGTAAAAACATCTATGTCATCTATATAGGCAAGACTTATTGATTCTAATCCCTTAAGATTATTATCCATAAATCGTTGATATATGCTAGGTGCTTGTTTGAGTCCAAATGGCATTACGTTATATTCATAGTGATTTTGAGGTGGACAACTAAATGCTGTTAAAGGTTTTGTTTCTTTATGTAACCTTAGCTGCCAATATCCTGATTTAGTGGCTTTATTCATTTCTTTGTAATTTATAACCATTCTGCGTTTTCCTCTTTTTAACTCATTATGATTTTCTACATAGAATGCTGGTGCACTATGTGGACTTGTACTAGGTTGTATAATATCGTTTTCTAACATCTTAGTAGTTTCTTCTTGAAATTCTTTAACATCTCTTTCTGTATATGGTATCCTATTTGGCACATTGACTTCTTTGCTAGGATCTATAAGTTCTATTTTTCCTATCATGTTATTCGTGTTTTTATTTGGATCTAATGGATTTTGACTACATATATTTTCTAATAGTTGATTAACATGTTCTTCTAGTGTTATACTTATTACTTTATAAATTTGAAATGAAACTTTTCTTAATATCTCCCCCTTTATGAAAGAAGACGTATTATATATTTTCGTAGTAATTATTTTACTAGACTGCATATCTAGTTGTGGACATCTAAGACTTATAGTATTTAGTCTTTGAATAAATGGACTATATAACTTAAGAAAGTTATTTCCAATTATTAATGGTAAACCTGTATTCTGTTTATAGAGACTTGGTAAAGGAAACCATTTTTCTTCTATTAATAATACTAAGTCTGTTGCTCTATAATCAATACTTATTTTTTTATTATTTGCAATTCTTACTATAATTGGCTTATCTAATTTCTTCCAATATTTAATAAGTAATATGGATTCCTTTGCTAAACATATTGTTGCTCCTGTATCTATATATGCTAGTAGAAATTTATTAAATAATTTAACTTTTATGAATGAACTGTTTTTACTCATCTTCTGATTCAGATGTTTCTGAATCACTATCTGTTTCTGATTCTAAATCATATATGTCAAAGTCTAATAGTTCGCCTTCTTCATATTCATTTTCTATAGGTTCATAACCTAAAGAAAATATCATTTTTAACTTCTTTTCTTTTTCTGGCATGTTTTTTGGACATTCATTTGCATAGTGCCCTATTTCTTGGCATTTCCAACATCTGTAATTCTTTTTTCCTTTAGGACAATATTTTGGTTTTCCTAAATATTTTCCTTGTTTTCTAAATTTGCCTTTATATATTGGTTTCCATGGTTTTCTAAATATTTTATATCTTCTTGGTCTACATCGTTTATTAAACTTGTTGTATTTATAGTATCTTTTCTTTTTGTATGGGTTATAACAACCAAATTCTTGAGGTACACTTTCTAATTGCTTACAACATCTTGGATTGATTTTTGTCATTTCGTGGTGCTCTAATTTTCTTATACAAAGTTCATCTCTATATTCTTTTGCATATTTTTCTAAGATTCCTAGAGTTTTTTCTTCTTTTGTTTCACTAATTTTCTTCTGAATATATTTATTTATTTCATATTTAAGTTTACTTTTAACTATTTCTATTAGTCCTGTTCGATCCTTAATTTTATAGAAATTTTCTCTTACTTGACAGAAAAAATTTTCTATATAACATATATTGCATAGCTTCATATTTGTTAGAAATCTAACTACTTTTTCTTTTTGTGTCTCTTTTGGTTCTTGTCCTGTAATTCCTAAAAATTCCTTTAACAAATTTTTTGCTAATTCCTTTAAAGCTCCTATTTTATATTCTGCACATGTTTCTGAGCTATTGGCTTCAAGATTTAATAATATTTGAGTATTTTCTAGATAATCAAATAATACTCCAGATGTTTTATATCTTATATAATTGAAAAAATCCATTAATGTCATTCCATTTATCATCGAGTCATTAGTTTGAACTAGTAATTTTAATTGATTTGTCCAAGTGACTATTAAATCTTCTGCATTGGTTGCACAATCTATATTTAATATTCCATTAGATAAATTTCTTTCTTTTTCTAAATATGCTGGTGGAATATTTTTCTTTATTTTTTCTTGATGATAACTATAATCATTTCTATATATAAAATCTCTAAAACTACTTTCTATATAATTATTCTGTGAACTGGATGCTTCATTATTATTTGTTCTAGGTCGTTTTGGTGATAATGGTGGTGTTGTATGAGGTTTTTGATTAGTCATATTAAATGTTGGTTCATCTTCATCTTCACTATCTATTCCGTAGATTATTCCTTGTTTATCCTCATCATCTATTTTTGCCATTCTAGTTTCTTCAATATTGCATTTTTCTAATAATTGAGTTAACCTATCTATATCATCCATTAGAGCTTGTTGGCGGTTCTATTTGAATTGGTTTAAATAATTTTTCCGTGTTTTTTCTTTTTGTATTAAATCTTGTAATTCTTTTATTATTTCTCTTATTTTGTCTAATTTTCCAAATGTTTCTAATTGAGTCTTTTTTATTATTTCTATAAGTGTTCCTATTTGTTCTGACATTTTTGGTGGATCGCTCATATTTATTTTTATTAATTATTTATATTTTACTAATTTTTCTAGTATTTTTAGATGAACCTTTTTATTTTAATTTTGTCCATAGCAATATTGAGTGTGTAAGTAGCAAATGTATTGCCACATGTCATTCCTTAATTTGTTAATACAAGAAATGGGCGCCACCCGCGCGGGTGGCATGAACTAATTTCATTTGTCCCAATGTCACTGATATTTTTATCTAAAAACTCAAAAATCGTAAATTCTTTGAATAGACGATAATTTTTGGAGAAAATTAGCAACAACGAGATACAAAAATTACACCGACCGACTGAAAATACTGGCCGTGAGCGGTGGTGGTCGGTTGTAGATCGCCGCCACCTCGCGCTGTCGGTATCGCCGGCCAGCCGATGGCGGTCCGGATGGTATCGCCACCCAACCGTATTTTTTTATTACTTAATTTTTGTTTATTAATTATGTTAGGAGAAATTATTAACTTATAAGTTAGAATTTATTATTACTATGTTAGAACTTAGAAGTTATTATGTTATAAATTAGAATTGATTATCTTATAGAATTTATTATTATAATTGTTGACGGGCGTTTCCGGTCAACGGTTAAAAAAGGTAAATAATTGAAATGTAGTAAGGAAAAGACAAAGAGACGCGGTTTAATTGCGATTTTATTATCAGATCACTGGGTCGGCCTCTCGTACGAGGTCGGCACTTGTGATATCCTTACGATTCTTACAAAGGTTTAGTACAAATTTAGAGAGAGAAAGCAGAGAGAGAGAGAGTGTTTGCTAATTGAGGATTCAACAACCCAGAAATAAATGAGGTGGGCTGCTATTTAGAGTGGCCTTAAATGCGGCACTGTTCAGGTACTATTCACCCGTCTTGTCGTACAGCACTCTGGCAGAGCGGTTCGGCGTCTCTCTGACAGGCAGTAAATGCGATTTGAGGTTTTCCTCATCATTGTCTGTCAGGCATTTAATGCATACATGGGGATCATTTAATGCTGCCCAGCTTTATGTCTTGTCTAGTGGGTGTAGGCCTGCAGGCTACGACGCTCCGTCCAATCACCAATGATTACTCCCCAAGTGGCCTTATTATACTATTATCGGACTCGGCGCCTGCCTCCGGGACAACCGCTCTGAAGCCTCAGGTCGGCTCTTGAGCTCGGGCTCTTTCTCCGACTCGTGAGTCTTATTTCATCCCGTCGCCCATGTCAGGTTGGCGCCGGTGCTTGAACAACACAAATGTCGGTCTCGAGAATAGACCAAGGAGGGCGTGGCGGTTAACTCATCTATCAGGTCGAGGTTCACTCTCAGCGATTCGTAGTTTGATTCTTCTTCGAAGTTGGTTACCCGAAACGTCGGGGCGCCAAGCTCGACGGGTATCATCGCCTCGGTCCCGTACGCCAGGGTGAACGGCGTTACTCCAGTGGATGATCTGGCCGTGGTGCAGTATGACCAAAGCACACTTGGGAGTTCTTCCAGCCAGGCCCCTTTCGCGGCTTCAAGTCGGACTTTGAGCCCTTGTTTGATAATTTTATTTACAACCTCGACCTGGCCGTTGGATTGAGGATGGTAGGGTGTCGAGAAGAAATGTTTGATACCGTGTTCTTCGCAAAATGTCTCCAACTTCTTCCCCTCGAACTGTCTTCCGTTATCAGTGATTACCGAGTTCGGCACTCCAAAGCGGCATATGATGGATTTCCATAAGAAGTCGACCATCTTCTAGTAAGAAGCGGCTCGGCTTCTACCCATTTTGTGAAGTAATCCACGGCGACAACCGCATACTTCACTCCGCCCTTTCTGGTGGGTAAGGGGCCGATCAGGTCGACGCCCCACTTCGCGAACGGTCACGGGCTGAATATCGACTTCAGCGGCTGGGAAGGTTGGATGATGCTCGGCGCGAAGGTTTGGCATTTTGCACACCTCCGGGCCATGTCCAGGGCGTCCTTCTTCAGGCTAGGCCAGTAATACCCTTGCCTGAGGACTTTGTGGGCGAGGGCGTAGCCGCCAGAGTAGTTTCCGCATACGCCCTCGTGGATCTATTTGAGAATGTACTCGGCGCCCTTCTCGTCTACACATTTGAGTAAAGGCGCCGAGTATCCCCTCTTGAACAGTTCACCGGCCACGATCGTAAATCGAGCTGCCCAGGTAGGAGTTGCCTGGCCTCCTTTGGGTCAGACGGCAACGCACCGGTCTCGAGATACGACAGGATCAAGACCATCCAGCTCGGTTCCTCGTCTTCGGAGGCCTGGCTGGCACTTAGGACAGAAACGCCGAGCACCGAAGGTTGTTCTTTGTGGCCGACTTGGACATATTCGACGCTTTCCATACCGGCAGGCGAGGCGAACCAAGGCGTCGGCCTGCATGTTCTCTGTCCGGGGAATGTGTTCTATCTTGGTCCGGAGTTTGGCCAATCTTTTCTTCACCATTCCCAAGTATGGGACCAGTCGTGGCTCTTTGACCTCGAACTCCCTGGAGACTTGTTTGACCATTAGCATCGTGTCGGAGTATATGATGAGGTCAGTTAAGCTCATGGCCTCAGCCAGGGCGAGCTCGGATAGCAATGACTCGTATTCGACCTCGTTATTGGTCGCCGGGAAGAGGTACTGGATTGAATGGCAAAAGAATTTCTTTTGGGGATCCACGAGGACGACCCCTCCGTCTGCTCGTCCGGCAGTGGAGGACCCGTCAACGTACATCACCCAAGGCTCCTCACCGTTCGCTTCCTCGATTCCCAGCGTGAATTCGGCTATGAAGTCCGATAGTACCTGCCCCTTTATTGCTGTTCGGGGTCGGTAGTGGATGTCGTACTGTCCCAGCTTCACCCCTCATTTCACCAGCCGACCCGAAGTGTTGGGTCGGTGAAGGATTTGTCTGAGCGGGTAGGCTGTGAGGACAGTGATTGAGTACTCCAAGAAGTATGGCCTCAACTTCCGGACCGCGATTACTAGGGCGAAGGCAAGCTTCTCCATTGGCCGGTACCGCAGCTCGGCATCATGGAGCGCCTTGCTCATATAATAGATCGGGAATTGGTTCGAGTCCTCCTCCCGGATTAGGGCGACATTTATAGCCACTTCGGAAATCCCAAGGTAAAGATAAAGCATCTCTCCTGGGCGGGGCTTCTGCATTGTCGGAGCCCGGTAGAGGGTCTCCTTGATAGTCTCCAACGCCCTTTGGCAGTCCGGTGTCCACTCGAACTTGTGATTTTTCTTGATGGCGTCAAAGAAAGGTTTGCAGCGGTCGGTGGACTTGGAGATGAACCGGCTCAGGGCGGCGAGTTTGCCGGTCAGACTCTGAACTCCCTTGATCGATATCGACGGTCGAAGGTCTTGCACCGCCTTGTCTTCTCGGGGTTTGCGTTGATGCCGCGCTGACTGACGATGTATCCCAAGAATTTTCCCGAACCAACACCAAAAGTACATTTTTTCGGGTTTAACTTCATCGAATAATCACGCAAAATAGAGAACATTATATTAAGATCGTTTACATGGTCGGACGAGTACACAGATTTAACTAGCATATCGTCTACATACACTTCCATACATGCACCTATCAAACTAGCGAACATCTTGTTGACTAAGCGTTGGTATGTTGCCCCGGTGTTCTTCAGCCCGAATGGCATCATTGTGTAGCAATAGAGTCCGCGTGCCGAGTAGAAGGAATTGTTTCATCATCATCAGGGTGCATGGGGATTTGATTATAGCCGGAGTATGCATCCATAAAGCTCATTAGCTCGTGCCCCGAGGTGGCGTCGACCATGTAATCGATATGGGGAAGAGGGTAGCTGTCTTTGGGGCATCCCGTGTTTAAATCAGAGAAGTCGATGCACAGGCGCCAGGCTCCGCTGCTCTTCTTCACGAGTACTGGGTTGTCTATCCAGGTCGGATACCGGACCTCGCGAATGTATTCATTATCTTTGAGCTTGATCACCTCTTCTTCCAAGGCTTGTTGTCGGTTCGGGCCGAGCTTCTTTCGTTTCTGCACGACCGGCTTGACCGTGGGGTCGACCTGCAGTCGGTAGCAGGCGACCCGCGGGTTAATGCCGACCATGTCTTCGTGGGTCCACGCGAAGACGTTTGCGTTTTCCCAGAGGAATTTTGTCAGCTCGGCTTTGAGCGGCCCCAGCAACTTACTCCCGATCCGGAGTTGCTTCTAATAGGTCTCCTCGTCAATGAAGATGACTTCAACTTCGTCCATGGGTTCGGCCCTCTTCGTCCCCCGTTTCTCTTCATACTGGGTTCGGGGGTCGAGCTCGTCTTCTTCGATGATCGGCTCTTTACCGGCCCTTCTTCCTCTGTCCAAGTCTAGGTCGATCCCGGACTCTTCTTCGGTCTGGACGGCGTTATCGCCAACCAAGGGGAGTGGACCTATCTAGCTTTCCAGCATGCGGTCATCCCTCCGGTTGGGATTATCTAGCCCGGCATCGGGGGTCGGGCTGCCCACCTCCGTCTCGACTCCTGTGTTGACGGGGTCGGCGCTTAACGTGGTCGAGGGGTGGGAACCTATCTGGTTTTCCGGCATGCGGTTGCCCCTAGGACCATCGTGTGCCAGCCCGGTATCTATCGCCTCGGCGTCGGCGAGAGGGTCTGCCGCATTTATCTCCGTGCACGGGATGGTCAGGACGCACTCCCGCGCCTCCCTCTGGTCCCCGCGGTGAGTCCCCTCTCCGTCCGAGGTCGAAAACTTTAGGGAGTAGTGGAATATGGAGACGGCGGCCTTCAGCTTGTACAGGGCCGTCCTGCCCAGATGGCGTTATACTCGCTTGGGCAGTCCATGATTTTGAAGGTTTCCAAAATCGTTTTCGTGGGCTGCCCCTTCTCCCCAAACCGGATTGGCAATGTGACTTGGCTGACGGGGGCCGTTGTTCGCCCTTTGTTCGCCCTAGATCCGCTTGCGGCAGGGCTGCACCTCTTTCTTGTCGATCCCCATCTTTTTGAAGGTGTCATAGTAAAGAATGCTCGCGTAGGCCCCGGTGTCGACCATGATGCGATGGATCTTGATCGCCATGATCGGCGCCATGATCACCAGGGTGTCGGAGTGGGGGTGGTCGAACAAGAAGGCGTCTTCGTCGGTGAAAGAGATTTTGTTCGGTGTTGGCTCGGCTGCCGGCCTGCCGTTGGCGTGCATCACCCTCTGCCCGGCGTAATAAGCCTGCCGGACATAGGCCTTGGTCCGCCTCCTAGAAAGGGAGGACTCACCTCGGCTTGTGTTGACGCGCCGAGGCGGATAGCCGGTGTGATCATCCTCCGGCGGTGGGGATCGGTCTCTTTTCACGCCCCTGGAGGTACCGGCCTCGTCTCGAGGGGTGGGGCAGAGAGTTAGGATCTCGTGGGGTCACCCTGCTGCGGCTTCTTTCTTCGGGGGTTCACGTCGGCCTCATCCTCGCTGTCGAGGCTTTCTTCAAAACGGCCTCCCTTCTTCCTCTTTTCGCCGAAGTGGGTAAACTTTTTTAAGTGCGGGTCATCAATTAGCTGGAGCAGTGCCGAGATCAAATTCTGGCACTGGTCGGTGTTATGCCCGTGCGCCTTGTGATAGGTTCAGTAACAGGACTTGTCAACCTTGTCCTTGTCAGTGAACATCGGCTTTGGGTCCGGCAGTAGTCCCTTCGCCTTGATTTCCTCATACACCGCGGCTGCCCCCACCGAAAAGACGCTCTGATAGCTTTCCTTCAGCTCTTCGGCTTTTTGTCTCCGCTGAGCTCGGACTTCGGCGAACGACTTGTTCGGCTTTTCCGACTTTTCCTCCTTCGCCTTGCCCTTTGTTGGCGAGGCGTCGAACGTTAGGATTGACGAGGACTCCTCTGCCATAATATAGTCTTGGGCTCGAGAGAGGAACTCTTGGTAAGTGGTCGGTTTGTTCTGGCACAAGGACCATTTGAACAGCGTCTTCGGCCTCAGGCCACCCTGGGCGGTGATCAGTAGTGCAGCAGGGTGGCACCGCTCCATGTTTTAGACTCGGTCGTTAAACCGAGTGATGTAATCCTTCAAGCTCTCGTCCTCACCTTGGACGATGTTGGCAATGGACTCCTTGAGGGCGAGGTTGATCTGCGATCCGATGAAGTACGATCGGAAAGACGACCTGAGTTGCCCCCAAGTGGAAATGGAATGAGGGTAGAGGGAATGATACCACCTCTGCGCTTTCAGTCCTAATGTCAGGGAGAACATGCGGCAACGCAGGGCATCCATAGCTCCTTGCAGGTCCATCCACGAGGTGTAGAGGCCGAGGTGGGAGTCTGGATCGGAGCTCTCGTCGTAAGGGCTGAGCTGTGGGAGCTTAATTTTCTTTGGCGCAGGTTCCTGTAGGATGTCAGGGGAGAGGGGCGATGCATGATCCACGATCCGGGGAGTCGATTGTTGGTTGGGAAGAAGTGACAGTTCACTCCCAAAGGGGTGCCGACCCTCTAGCTCGACAATCCTGTGTTCGAGGGCCGCAACTTCGTCAGTGTCGCGTCCCACAGCCTTTCCCCGTTCGATGACCTCCCTGAGGTCACGATTCGCCTACCTCTTGTCGCCCACGTGGTGGTAAACGGAACGGCGAACAATTTGAAGGCTCTGCTCTGGATGGCTCTCGCCCGTCTGCTCGGAAGGCGCCGGCCTGGTGCTTTTATCACGGTGGTTTCGGGCCTCGAGGTTTGGTGACTGAGCCGTGGTTTTGGACTTCGTCGGGTTCTTCTTCTGCCCCCCAGCCCCCTTTTCGGGGGTATGGAGCAGAGAGTTGCCGGGGTTTTCCGTGGGCACTGCGGTGTTTCCCCCAGCCGCCTGGCTCGCGAGCGCCTTCGTGAAGACCCCTTCGAGAGCTTTAAGCACATCGGGGTACTGCATGGCCGCAGCGAAGGTCGGGACTGGCGGGACAGGGACTAGAGGCCCCTACTGAGCGTGGCGGAGGTTTCTCCGCAGTTGCGCCAGCGAGACTGGGCGTCGGACTGTTGGGTGGACTCGTTGTGACCTGATGAAGCCATTTCGAGTGGTTTTTGGAAGCGAAAAGTGGGAAAGATGATGAATGCAGTGTGGTTTTCCACAAGTTCGAACAATTGACTCCAAGTACCTTATGGGCCCTCCTTCTACCGCCAAACTGTTGACGGGAATTTCCGGTCAACTGTTAAAAAAGGTAAATAATTGAAATGTAGTAAGGAAAAGACAAAGAGACGCGGTTTAATTGCGATTTTATTATCAGATCACTGGGTCGGCCTCTCGTACGAGGTCGGCACTTGTGATATCCTTACGATTCTTACAAAGGTTTAGTACAAATTTAGAGAGAGAAAGCAGAGAGAGAGTTTGCTAATTGAGGATTCAACAACCCAGAAATAAATGAGGTGGGCTGCTATTTATAGTGGCCTTAAATGCGGCACTGTTCAGGTACTGTTCACCCGTCTTGTTGTACAGCACTCTGGCAGAGCGGTTCGATGTCTCTCTGACAGGCATTAAATGCGATTTGAGGTTTTCCTCATCATTGTCTGTCAGACATTTAATGCATACATGGGGATCATTTAATGCTGCCCAGCTTTATGTCTTGTCTAGTGGGTGTAGGCCTGCAGGCTACGACGCTCCGTCCAATCACCAATGATTACTCCCCAAGTGGCCTTATTATACTATTATCGGACTCGGCGCCTGCCTCTGGGACAACCGCTCTGAAGCCTCAGGTCGGCTCTTGAGATCGGGCTCTTCCTCCGACTTGTGAGTCTTATTTCATCCCGCCGCCCATGTCAGGTCAACGCCGGTGCTTGAACAACACAAATGCTGGTCTCGAGAATAGACCCAGGAGGGCGTGGCGGTTAACTCAACTCGGGGTTCAGCTCGGCATCTGCACACCGGACCGGATCCCCGGTTCGGTCTTTGGCCCGGTTCCCTCGGGAAGCGAACACAGATCTGCACACCGGACCGGATCCCCGGTTCGGTCTTCGGCCCGGTTCCCTCGGGAAGCGAACACAGATGTCGACAATTATTATTATTATTATTATTATTATTATTATTATTATTATTATTATTATTGTTGTTGTTGTTGGTGGTGTTGTTGTTGTTGTTGTTGTTGTTGTTATTATTATTATTATTATTATTATTATTATTATTATTATCATCATCATCTTGTAAAAATGTTAACATCGTAATATTTTTCAGGTGCCATTTGGAGATTTTGGAGGGATGGTATTGATTACAGTTCTGCTTTCGTTACGGATGAAGTATTTAATAGTGATGCAGAAGCAATTACATGGGCAAAAGAAATGGCAATTCAATATGGTTTTGAATTGGTCATTTCTTCACACAAAAAAAAAAGTAGAAGGATGAAGTTGTTGAGGTGTGCGCGAGGTGAACGTTACAAAGGCCGTTTTAGAGATTTAGACCGAGCTGCCAGAAGTTCAAAGACTAAAGCGTACAATTTTCCATTTTGGATAACAGTCCAAAAGGTGGTACAATCTACATCTTGGGGGAATCGTGTAAGTCCTGGTATTAGGGGAATCCGCAATCATGCATTGGTTGTATATCCTGAGAGTTATCGACAGATGAGCGGACTTACCGCTTCATCTAAATATATTATGGGTGATATGACTGTTGCTAAGGAAAGACTAGTAGTAATTTTTGTTGTGATCCAGGAAAAACATCCGGAAGACAACGCTACTCGACGACATGTGTATAACTATAGAGATTAATGGCGTAGAGATAGTTTCGAGGGTAAAGATGTGGCTACCCAGATTCTGCACTTGGCTTTGGAGAATAAAAATATAGTTTATACATATGTTGGTGAGGAGACACAGTCGTTGACACATCTGTTCATGTCGCATCCTGAAGCAGTCAACCTAACATACTACTGGTACATCGGTATAGATTCGACATACAAAACCATGGAGGTCGACAACAAAATTTCATAGTATGTTGTCGGGCTGCCCTTGACTGTGGCCAAACAAATTCTTGAGATTCATAAGCATCTCATAAGCAGTTCCCATGGCCTGATGTTGGTGCTGCAGCACATTGGTCATAGAGGCCAAAATGTAGAAGCGAACCATCTCATATGCCTTGATCCACTTTTAAACAATTGAATTTAACTTGTTAATATTGATATCCCCACACAATATTAACTTAAATTCACCGACATCTCATAACACCGAGAGTTCACGCATACCACGTTGAGTGACTCTATGCTCACTCAACATTTGTAAGAGAAGGGTGATTCAAATATCCAATAACTATAAGCTAAAACCCAATTCATGGCAAATAAAATTAATAATTGGTTTTCTTTTGGCCACATAATAAAAGTCCATCAACTCTGTTGGGAGGAGTTCTTTTATTACGTTCGAAGTGAAAAAATTGCCTAATCCTAAGAAGATTATTCTTCAATTGTATGTCCTCCGTTGGGGAGGTCCACACGCTTAATAATAATTCCTACGATTATCTTTTGAAATTTGTTCCAGTATTCTTACAATTAATTTTAACCATGCCTGCTGATAGGGAGGTCCATGTTGCAATTAATTGCATCACCACAAATTGGTAATGTAGGCCTTAGGAATATTTTAAAATTCACTTTTAATTATACAACTCCTTCTCAACTTAGTAATTAAATGAGGATTTATAATTTCGCAATTCCTAATTAATAACATGCATTAAGGCAACTAGTGTGTGGCCCGTGCGATGCACGGGGAAACAATATTACGATTGTATTATAAATTAAATATATATATATATATAACATTAATCATGATTTACCCATTGTTTTTAAATTAAATCGGGTTGGACACAGTCCGGGCGGATGGACCGAGAACCGATTTATAACCAGTCTAGTTGCTTGAATAAAATATTAGCTATCGAATCTGTCAACACCAGTCGGTTTGACTGGTAGGATCGATATCGATTTTCTAAATAAATTTGGTTACATTTAAAATTATATAAAATTACATATTTAAATAAAATGGAGATTTATAAACTCTTTATCAATAGTTTAAATATTTAAATTTATAAATTATTTAGATATTTAAGTATCACATTTTCCTTAAATTTATTACAAAAAGTATTATATATATAAAAATGTTTATAAATTAAAATCTGAACAGACCACAAATAATTTAATAAAATAACTTGATCTTTTCGATGAGTTATATATATTAAAATGTTTATAAATTAAAATTTGAACAGAGCACAAATAATTTAATAAAATAACTTGATCGTTTCGATGACGGTCCGGTTCTGAAAACCTTATATTTCTTGTACATTAATAAAAATTATAATAAAATAGTATTTTATTCACAAAATAATTAATAAAATGATATATAAATATTTATAAATTATTAAACATGTTGTCATAAAATTATTGTTAATATGATTATTTAAAGTTTGGACTACATCACATTCAAGTAATAAAGTATTTTTAATATTAAAATTTATATTTAGGTTCAATAATCGAATTGGTCTGATCAAACAGATAGATAACTTAGTCACTTTAAGTCCAATCAAGTTGTGTAAATTTTTTTGACTATTTTAAATATCACCTAAAAGTAAAACAATCAACTTGGACAATACCCTAATTTAATCATCTGATTGATCCAAAGAAATTTCTTTATTTTTTTTATATATTTAATTTTATGAAATAAAAATATTTTATGATTCATATAATAAATGTCTACATAGTACATTAAGATTATAAATTGTATATTTAAAGATGAATTAATTATTTTTACTTTATGAATATTAATAAAAGTACCTCTCCTTTTAGTCGAGCATCTGTTATGACCTCTCGCGTTGAGCTCGACTTTAAGGAAAGGAAAGACCTGAAGTTAATTAGTTTTACTTTATGCATATTAATAAAAAAAATAAACATAGTAATTTTCAAAAAAAATAATATCAATTGATCGATTATGCAATTTAAAGAATATGTGTATTTTCAAGGAATAAATTTCTTCATATAAGGGATTTTGTTTCTTTAAACTATCCAAATTCATATTCATATCGACAATTTGAAATATTGAATTACAATAGAACATGACACTATGAATACAAAATATCTTTTAACAAATAAATCAGATTCAATTTAAGATTTATTAGTTTTAAAAATAATAAAATTATTAATTTAGGCAGTGATATGTGATACATATATCTAAGTCTATTTACATAACATTTTACCATTAAACCATTGGCAATTTAAATAAGAAGACTAAAATATTTCTGTGATTTAAACATAGAAAATAAAAATTAATTTAACAAATTAAGTGGTCATTAATTTAACAAATTTCAAATGATGTTGTCCGTGTTTTTAAATTAAAAATTAAAAAAATTTCCATTAATAGAAAGTAATTAATACTAAGCATCTTTGACCATAGAATTGACCTGCCATTTTTTAAAAATGTTATTTCTTATTATATATATATAGATATATTAATTAGCATGAAAATATGTACATAATAAAAACATGACAATTAAATCCACTATTATGGCCATCATCAAAGAATCCTAGTGGATAAGAAAAGAATCAGATTAAATCTACTGTTTTTCCTAATCCACATAGAACTCCCACTGCAGCAGAATCCTTGTCCAAGATTGCCGCCTTCTGCGTCAAGTCTCCACATTGCCATCGCCTGGAAGCGAACGCTATCAGTCGGTCGCCGCCTAAACTCGTCGAAAAATATTTCTCAGATCGATCACGACTCGGCCCCATTTTTACGCGAACCGAGGTCTTGCATTCCTGGGCAGCTCGCGCACACGGGCCAACTCCTGGGCGTGACGCACGGCTAGTCGTGGCGTCGAAGTTGGGTTCATAGTCGTTGCTGCATGTGCGCGACGGGAGGGTCGCGCCATGCTCGGGTGCGCACCGGGAACTTACTCGCATGGTCTCTATCATGATGACCTGTTTGCATGCTTCCCTGTGGCCGAGCGCATCCGCCGGTCGTAGACCCGCAAAAAACTCGCGCGTTGGGTCGCTGTTAGCCTCGCTCCTAGACGACCTCGGCAACAAGCTGTCAAGCGCCCACGCACGCTTGCGTGGCCCCGATGCACATTCTTGAGTTTCATGGGTCGGGTAGGGTCGGGTCGGGTCGTTGAGTTCCATGGGTCGTCATGATCTCTCGTTTGATCCGCACACGATCATGATCAAAATAAATAAATTCATGATCAAAAATTATAATATTGATCCCAAACCCATGGCATGTTTGTCTAAGAAAGCGAATTAATCTATCCAGTGTCCCACCGGGCGAATAATTATTACAAACATTCATCCATCATCCTCGACATGCCCGAGGCCTTAAAAAATAAAACTATGCAATAAATTTTAATCACATCATATCAAGAAGATCATATATGCCATAATAGTGGATTATACTACTCCTACAAAACTGAGTTATGCACACACGCACACACACACACACATACATATATATATATATATATATATATATATATAATATAATTTCTGGTTGCGCTTGAACACACATAATTCACGTAAGCTATAAATATTTAAACTTTGCACCAAAACGTATTAAAAGTAGGCTCTGATACCATTTGTTGGGGTCTATAAGTATCGCCGCTAATGTGCAAGTTACAAATTTAACTACAAAAAGTACCTATGGGCAGCGAATCTATAGGTAAAAGTAGAAGACTCACGGTTTAATAATTTTTGACCCTGAGACGTTGTAGATTTCTTTTGGAGGAGATCATCTAATCAAAAAGTTTTTTGGGAAACCGGACGGGCCTTCATGGGATATCGTGGCTCGCTGCGTGTGAACGGGGCATCCTAATAGCGTACAGCGCCAGGAAGCGCATCTCAGGTCACTTGATCATTGCAGGTCTGCTCGGCGTCGGGTCGCTGCAGGTGTCGTTTTTTGGCGCCAAAACTTTGCAGGTCGCACGGCGTCGCAGGGAGCAGGTCGCGTCGGGTCTCAGCATCGCGGGTCGCAGCAGGTCGCGTCGAGTGTTTGGTGCGATGGAGCAGGTCGTCACGGGGCGTCTCCGGTGAACTTGGGTCGTCTCGCGCGGCGGTGCTCGGTGGTGATTGACAGCTGGCGGTGGTCGGGTGCTCAGGTAGACTCAAGTGGTCGACTACCCTATGGCCTTCTATTGAATTACCTAACACCTCTAGAACTCCCTTGGTGAAAAGGAAAATCTAGATATTTCGATATGTCTTGAAAGACTAGAGAAGAGGTGTATTTATAAGCTTCAATAGAGACTTTATGGATACATTAAATTGGGGTTCTCCTATTAGAACTAGACTATAGGCCAAGCCCACCAAGCCTAATAAGAATAATACAGTCATTCCACTAAAGTAGTATTATTGAATACTCCCAATTGAATTTCCAAATTACGTTTTGATATCCACTTTTTAATATATACTCGATTCACTTCTACATGTTTAAGATAAAATGTCCATCAATTTATTTAATTACTAATATTAAATTAATCGACTTCTTGAACCAAAGCTAGCACCGTTCAATACATTATAATTATGTCAGAATTTAATCCATCTGTAGGGTTTAACATAATAATTATTCTCAACTCACTTCGGGGACATCATCAAACCTCAACTATGTGAAGTACATGGTGACCGTAATTATTATAACAGAACACCATGTCATGTAGGAATCACTATCCAACCCAGACAGTTATGGGTCCATATCAATAAACCTCACTTTGCTAAATAAAAGAAGTAATTACTACATACATGTGTTTTTTTTATATCTTACATGTTAAGAGAACGCAATAAGTAGCTGAGATCTAGTTCGATTACAATGACCAGTATAATACGAATTGCTCCACTCTGGGATCCATTCAATACACCAATATGTAATAGCGTGACTAATCAGTCAAGACCGATTGTACCGCTCACATTACAATCGTTCCAATAGATTGTTCAATTTCCATCAAAGTTGTAAATCAATGGTTTATGTTTCACAAGTAACCCATAAATGATCTTCTGTCCATCCGTGATGAACCATTTATTTAAATACAAAGCAATAGAACATAAAATTTTATTTAATCAAACATGAATTCTCATTCAATAAGCTCCAGCTTGTTAAGAAGATAACTCAGTCAAGGAGTTCGCGAACGTAGCTCACGGTACTGGTCGGCCTGAAAAAATGATCTGGAATCCGCGACCTCTAGGTGTTTGCGTATGAAGAGAGACCTCAAGGTGGACGTCACAAGTTAGGAGGTCGTGGGTCGACCTCGATCATGATACAACAAGAAGGTCAGGAGGTCGCGGTTACAACCCTAGTGACCTAGACGTTGTTCAATAGAGGGGGAAAAAAGCCTAGTAAGAAGGAAAATATAACTTGCTAAGAAACTTGTCTGGACAAGAGACATGGTAAGTTAGGGAAGATGATCTGGTTGGACCTCTTTCCTAACAAGGATTCTCTTGGGCATCAAGGTATCCACTTTATATAAATGAAACCAAGTTCTATGTTAATATCTATCACATATCTACGCATTAAATAATAAATATACACTTTATTAGTTTATTCCCTTGAGCGAGTTCTGACTTGAGCGTCGGAGGTTTTCCGTCGGGACCCCCTCCCGGCGTATTGCAGGTCATCAGTGCTCGAAGCAGAAAGACGTTCAATGATCAATCAGGACGGACTCGGTCCGTGACAATTGACACATCAATTTTGATTCGAGTAATCTTGTAAGAATAATTATGTAAAAACTTACTTTTTTCTTAAACTTTTAAAGAATTGCTTGAAAAAGTAATTATATTAAAGAAACTTCATTTTCCTTATACTTTCAATAAAAATTGAAAATATATATAAAAATGTTATTTTTATAATTAAAAAATAGTTAATGTCTAATTAAATCATCTATAAATAATTTATGAAAATTCTTTGTAAAAACAGATTGCTTGGATAGTTTTCAAAATAATCCAACCATTTTTAATCAATCACTTTTTTTTTTAATTCAAATCTAACTCAACTTTAATTCAACCCTACTATCTTCAATACTATCAATATAATTAAATAATGCAATTCAATCATTTTTTACACATTACATCAACTTTAATTCACTATCCAGTCACATAATTTTAACTAACCATCACTTCACATTATTACTCTCATACTTTTATATCAAATCAACTTTACTTATTTTATTTTAAATATTATTTTAATATAAGGTCAAAATCGAAAAACAACTTACCATACCAATTCAAAATTAACTATTCAAAACCAAAAAATCCAAACAAATAAGAAAAAACTTATATCCAAGCATAGGCAATGCTAGGGATGTAAACGAGCCGAGCCTCGCTCGATCTTAAGGTGCTTGAGCTCGAGCTCGAGCTCTTAACGAGCCGAGTTGAGCTCGACTCATTTAAACGATTTATAAATCGAGCTCGACTCGTTAACGCCTCGAGCTCGAGCCTTAACGAGCAGATCTCGAGCTTTTACGAATTGAATTATAAAAATTATATAAAAATTATCTCAGATAATAAAAAGAAAAGGGAAAAAAGATTGACTTTTCGAGCCTTAACAAGCCGAGCCGAATTCGACTCGTTAAGACCTCAAACTCAAGTCGAACTCGAGGCTAATGTGGAAAAGAAAAAAAAAATAAATAGTGCGGGTCCCACCCTACTTGTTTTCTGTTGACTTTCTCTCGTTCGCATTGCTCACTTTCACAAGTGGAGCAGTTCCTTGAGACGACGAAAGTAGAAAGTAGAAAGTAGAAACACTCAAATTCCACTTTTTTGAGATTTGACGTTCAAATCAGGTTTTCTTCTTTCCCTTTTCACCTTATCGGCGAAATGGGTGAAACCACCACCGCTGGAGAGGCTCTCAAATCCAAACCGACGATCGTGGTCCCGCCGCGCGGCCTGCTTTTCGCCAACGCGTCTGGTCCCGGGTTCAGCCCGGGCCCGATGACCCAGCTGGTCTCCAGCTTATTTCCCGAGCAGGGCCAGGCTTTCTCTTTCTCCCGCCTATTAGCTGGAGCCATGGCTTCCCCACTCGCCGCGGCTCAGCCGCAGCTACAACCGGAGAGCCTTAGCCCTTTGTTCATGGTACCTCCTGCCCTGACTCCCACTGGATTGCTTAATTCACCTGGCTATTTCTCACCTCTTCAGGTAATATTTATATTTTGAGGTGCGGATTTTTATTAGGGTTGTGCTTAGATTCACGGAGTTTCGCTTTTGGAATTGAAGTGTATTCGATGGAAATTTTACACGCAAGATTGAACGAAGCATTTATGTTTAATACGAAGACCAGAGTTTTACTAATTCCTTCTAAGATCAAATTTTCGAAAAGGTTCTTGTTGTCCAAAAATAGTAGCTTGAGAATTAGTTGGTTTCACTTGATTCTAACTGTAATACTGTTTTTTGTTCAGCTATAAATATTAGTCTTCGTATATGTAGAGTTTCTTTTTCTTTCTCATTTCTTTATATGTATATATGACCTACTAATACCTGGAATATGGAATCCTTTTTCTCAAAGGTTAAAGTAATAAGAATGAAAGATATAGTTTGGTAATTTGTAGGTCCTTAGCTGTTGCTAAGCATTTGCTGTTGAGAGCCTTCGATTAGCTGTATTTATCTAGAAATGGAACGTATTTAGTCTTATTGCCTAATTTTATGGTTGAATTCATGTTCTTCTTGTCATTAATAAAGGTAGAATCTAGGGATGGGAAAATCTATTAATGATGACTTTTGTATCTAGGTCTAATTTCAATAACATTTGTCAAATTAGAATTACAAATTTTTTTTGTCCTTTACTTTAAATATGTTCGTAACAACAGAAAGAATATAGGATGTTTTCCGGGTTACGTCCTTGTATAGATAAGCTTGAGAATACATTTCAGTTGGTTGTAAGCCTCATGAGATTGAAGTATGACATATATCCTAACTGAATGAAGTTTTTGAGGTGGTGCAGTAATATATGATGCTGGGAGTAAGCTTACATAATTCTCTTTGTGTTTCTCAACTACTTCTCTACTGTATTACAATTGAGTAGTTCCTAACAAGTAATTGAATCCTCCCTAAACTTCGTGCAGAGCCCATTCGGAATGTCTCACCAGCAAGCACTGGCCCACGTCACGGCCCAGGCTGCACTATCCCAATCTCTCAAGCAAATGCAAACACAGTCTCAAAAACCCTCATCCAAAGACCGGTCGCCTGATTTTATTATCAACCCGAAACTAAATCCTCCACCGTCCGAACCCGAGACTGCAATAATATCTGATCTTACTCAATCGGATAGAAAACCCGCCTGTGAAAAGCCAGCTGGCGACGGCTATAAATGGCGAAAATATGGTCAGAAGCACGTGAAGACGAGTGAGTGCCCGCGCAGCTACTATAAATGCACGCATATCGATTGTCCTGTCAAGAAGAAGGTCGAACGAGGTCCAAATGGTTGTGTGTTGGGGGTTACGTATAAAGGAGAGCATAATCACGGCCAGCCTCAACCCAGTAAACAAGGGAAAGTTGGTTTTGCATTGGATGCCTCGAATATGACTTCACTAGTGCAGGTTGAAACCAAACCGATACCCGAGCATCATCAGGAAGATAGTGATAATTTTGACAAGGGGGATGGTGATATGCCAATTGCCAAAAGAAGGTAAGATATTTTTAGTTTTTTGGGTGTGTTTTTGAACTATGAGGTTTTTATTGTAAGAAAAATTGGATTTGTCTTTTAAACTACATCTATGAACCTTGCATGTGTCAACTGTTAAGGATGCAATTTTAGTATTAGAAACAAAATATTTAGATGTCTCTTGAGAGAGAACTGCTTTTATTTTATTTTTTCCCCTTTTTAGGTAGTTGCACTAAATCTCAGGGTAGTTTTTGATATTCCGCCTATCTTTGTTGCACAGTCTTGTTTTGTCCTATAATCACTTCATTTAAGTGAGTAGAGTTCCTTTTGAGATGCAGGAGCTTGGATATGGTGACATCTGTGCCAGCTGCTTCATCACAACAAACTGTGTCGGAATCAAAAATTGTGTTGCAAACAACAAGCGAAGTTGATGTATTGGATGATGGATACAAATGGAGGAAGTATGGACAAAAAGTGGTTAAGGGGAATCCTCATCCAAGGTACCATTGTCTATCGATTTGGAAGGGAATCATGATATTTCAATACACGATCTGCTTTATATTTTTCCAGTAGATAAAAGGACCTTATCTAATTAGTAATCTTGAACTGAATCATCTGGAGATATAAATATGCTACTTCTCAGGCATTGGTAAACTAATGTGCTGCTTTTTTCTTTTTTTTTTTCTTCTGCTTGATATTTGACCTCATCTTACAATTTTTCTGTGTGTTACAAAAACACTGCAAAAATCCTGTGCCACTTGAATCGACATTACTTTTACTTAAAGTAAGAAAACTCGGTTACAAATTTGAAACTTGTATGCTTTTGTGCAAATACCCCAATCCTCGAGTTAGCATGATAAATATAAAATACATTGTCTGGAATGCCATTGTTACTTGAGAGTCAGTGGGTGTGTTTCCTGCTATTTTCAAACAAATGTTTAATGTTTTTTCATGCCCCAATTCTATTAGCTTTACTTGTCATCTCTTCAAATAGACAATATGTCTGGCTGAAAACTGCTTTGAGATAGGCGTTCGCATTATCCTGGAATAATATGGCTAACTAGAAACAGCACCCATGAAAGCAAATATCTCGACTACATTTGCTAATCCTTTTACAAATTTCATCCACTCTCTAAATGAAATCAATTTGTTAGGCAGATTTAAACCTCTAAGAGGTAGTTGCAACTTTGAAAGATAACTGAAGTCTTTAATGCTTTAGACTACACCACACATGGAATAGTTTCGTTATAATGTGCCATAATCTGGCTATGCTGATCTCGTTTGCACAGGAGTTACTACAGATGTACACATGCAGGCTGTAATGTCCGGAAACATGTCGAGCGGGCTTCATCAGACCCAAAAGACGTGATTACTACATACGAGGGCAAGCATAATCACGACATCCCAGTTGGAAGGTACACAAACTCGAATGCTCAAACACACAAGACAGATTCTAAAGAGATTGGTTTTGGGGACACAGAGCATATACCTATAACTCTACAGCTTAAAGAAGGACAAATCGCAGCATGATCTCAATGTACTCTATAAAAAAAACAAGTGCTAACTTATGTGCATCCGTTTGCAAATAGAAGGTGAAATATATATAAAGTTCATGTAGACATATATTGATAGACTCCAGAACTTGGTAATGACTATAAACTGATAACAATATGTAAGAACTATTAGGCTGTATCAGCTGTATAGTACCTCTTTTGTATGTATCCAGTACTTTGTATTTCCATCCAATGTTAACAAGAATGTGAGTGTGATGTGTTGAATAAGAGATCCTGACAGTTTTTCTCCCTTGGATATAATTGTGTTTATTTGTCTTTTTATTTATTTATTTTTTTCTGGAACCTGGATGGTTTGGATGTCATCTACTCCCTCGGATATAATTATGTAGCTTTTATCAGAAATTGATGTGTTGAGTAAGAGATCCTGACAGTTTTTTCCCCTTGGGTTTTGATGTCATCTACTCCCTCGGATATAATTATGTAGCTTTTATCATAAATTAAGCAGAGCTTAAATATCACATATAACTTAATCTTTTTGTTATGGAGGAGTTTCTATGTGAAGTTTCCGACCATTAGAAGGAGTGTATTAAGAAAACATCTCCTTGTCGGAACACACATGGTGAGGAGAGTGGCACCAGTATCGATGTATCACTCCCTTGGGTTATCCACCATTGTTGATGGGCGTTTCCGGTCAACGGTTAAAAAAGAGAAATGATGAAAAGATAATGAGGAAAAGACAAAGGAACACGATTTAATTATGATTTTATTAGATGATCACGAGGTCGGCCTCTCGTACGAGGTCGACACTTGCGATATACTTACGAATTCTTACACAAATTCCTTACAAGTTTAGAGAGAGAGAATGTAGAGAGAGTGAATACAGTTGAGATTTCAACAACCCAAAATAAATGCTCAAGACTTCTATTTATAGGGTTCTTAAATGTGATACTGTTAGGGTACGGTTTGTGGGTCTTGTCGTACAGCAACTCGGCAAGACAGGCCGGCGTTTCTCTGACTGATTGGGAGTGATTTAGGGATCTTCCAATCATTACCTGCAACGCATTTAATGTTGGTATGTGCTGCATTTATGCGGACATGCTCCTCGGCCGAGCTAGACGTCCTAGACCTGCAGGCTAGTCTGGGACGTCCCATCGGCAATCATTGATTGACAAGTGGCCTTATTTAATTGTTTCCGGGATCTTTAACCCCTACGAGGGCCGAGAAGGTAGGGTCCCGAGCCGGGCTTTTTACAGTCTGCCCGTCCTCCGATCTTTCAGACCCCGTATCCTGAGCCGGTCGGCTCCCTAACGGGAGCTCCCAAGTGCCGACCTTGGGGTATGACGTTGTCCGCCACTCCAGTTGACTTCGACTAATCCTCAGATCGGCACCTGCTAATTGACGTGGTAAACGGCCCCACTGGCCGGGCCGACCTCGCCCGGTTCCGGTCTCTCGGATCGTTACCTTTATGGGAGCCCGATTTGGATATCAACATAGAGGCCCCCGAGCTTGGGTGAGGCCTACCGTGCCCCTCCCGAGGTCATCGTTAAATGCTTGAATCCGAGTCGGGTCCGTATGGATCATGCCGGGCTCGCTCTTGAGGTCGGCATTTCCGCCATACTTGTGCGTGTTAGCGTCAGCAGCCGAAGGGACACGTCTTGATTGCATCCATATGCGGACGACACGTGGTGGATTCCTGACCAAGTGTTTGAACGGGCGTGTCGGTTGGCTTTCCCAGGACGCTTCGCCTTTTATTTGAATTTCGAATTTCAAAAGTCTACACACGTGTCCACACCTCGTTGGGCGACCTAATCTATATATGCGGGATCTCGGCAGATTAGCAGAACTTTTGCGATCTCAAAGCTTGTATTCTCAAAACTTGAGTTCTCAGAGCTTTTGCGGTTTCCTCGAGTCTTCCTTCGACGAATTTCTTCGGTAATTCCTCAATCCCTTTCGCAAATTTTATCGTCTTCTCATCCAATTTTTCTTTCTTTTCGATGTCTTCACTCTCGAAATCCGCCGCCGACGTCGACTTTCCGGGTGAGGGCGGTAGTTCCTCCGGCGATGCGGCGGTTAAGGTCGAGAACTTGGCTTCTCACCCGCCTTCTCCGGCCGCGGGCACTGTTTTCGCGGCGATTCCGATCTCTGTGGTCCGACAGGACCGCTCGACGGCCGCGACCACCTCTGGTGGCGACGGCGCCGACGAGTCTCGCTCTCCTCTGGCTTCATTGCGCGGGGACGAGGGCGCCGACCTGGATCGATCGACCGCCGCCGATGTGGACTCTGTTGACATCGACTTTCTGGACTCGGACTCTGACGTCGATCAAGATCTAGTGGACGAGACACTCCGGGGTGACATCGGAGGCCGGGAACGCGTTCCCATGGGATTGGGAGACGCGGCTACCGATGCCGCTCTTGAGGCCGCGACGGTACCTCCTCCCGGGTTCTGGCGTCGGCCCGAGCGAGTTTGGGCGACGCCGAGCCAGGCAACGGCCTGGAACACGGCGTCGGTCTTGGACGATGCCGACCTGGCCCAACTAAGGGGGTAGTATAACTTCGGCCCTGGAGTCCGGATATTTGCGCCTTATCCCGTGGAGCGGATCCACTGTCCGCCGCCGGGCTACATAGGGGTTTACCGTCATAGTATTCATTTAGGCCTTCGGTTTCCCCTGCCCGACGCGCTCAACGACATTCTGAGCGGGCTCGAGATCGACATCAGCCAATACGTGCCGACGGTGTTCGCCCGGCTCGTGAGCCTGATCGTCATGTTCCTCCGCGAGGGCTGGGCCGACCCCACTGACGACGAGGTGAAGGCCTTGTTCGCTTTCAAACGCTCGGGCGATACCGGCAACTATTACAGCTCGGTACTCCCTGGTATCGACAAAACGTTGGTGGCCAAACTGCCCGAGACCTTACACGGCTACATGCTGAAGTGGTTCTGGGTCGGTGGCGAGTGGATGACCCCCAAAGCTACTTGGCACCCGCCTACTCATTTCATTTCTTATGCTCGTAAGTCTTTTGCCACTATGTCTGTTACCAACTGATTTTCCTCTCTCCGTGCTAACAGGTCGTGATTTGCGTTTTCAGTCCGTAATCCTAGCTCGGCACTCAGTCCCTCCTTGGCCACTCGGCTTAATACACTGTTGGAGCGAAATTTGGAAGAGCGTCATTACTTGGCACTTACTAAGGAAGAGACCCTCCTCGACCACAATCTCAGCCCGGAGATTATCGACACATCCTTCCAACCAGGTACCACCACGTTTCTTATTCCTTTCCCGCTGTTGATAAATTATCCCTTTTTGCTTGTAACGGCCGTTCTCCTACAGTCAACTAACCCCTTCTCAGACTTAAGGGATTCGCGTCGGCGAAGGCCGCGAACAGATATCGTCGCAAACACCCAAACCTGCTAAAAGACATAACAAAAGCGGCGATGTCTGGGCGACTGAATTTGGCGAAGAAAAGGTTGGCGCTCAAAGCTTCCGATGTGACCGTCTCGGCGGCACCCGAAGCCGACCCTGCCGTCCGCCAAGGTCCGCGCGTGCCTGTAGCGGAGCCGCGCCTGACGAGGCGCCGGGCTAGTGAGGAGCCGGGCCCAACCGGCGACGATGCCCTTGGCAGCAGCACCGAGGATCAGGCCGCTGCCAAGAAGAAGAAGGGCGCCGAGGCGGAGAGTTCGGGCCCTGCCAAGGAGAAGAGGGCCCATGTCCACCGGGATAAGGCGAACTTCTTCGTCCCTATTGATGCTGAGCGGAGGGCCCGTGTGGCCAAGGCCCTCTCCGGCTTCCCGGACGATTGGTTCCTCGACCTCCGGGCCACTGATGGGGTCTCTATCCCAACGAGTTCGGGGTGCCCGAGGAGGTGGTGCAGGCAGCTCGGCTCCCCCTTGTCGCTTGGACACCAACCGCCCAAGCCGGCGTTTCTCAGCTCTCCACCCCGTCGCTTATCCAGCATGCAACGGGGACCGTTTCTCGGGCACTGGTTGAGCTCGTGCTCACTGCCGATCGGTCGCAGAAAACTCTAGCCGACCACCGGAAGTTGGAAGCCGACCATGAGCTATGTCGTGGAAAGATTGCTTCCCTGAACGCCAAGGCGAAGCGTACCTCGGAGCTGGAGAACCGTCTCGTGCTGGCGGAGGCCGAGGCAAGCAAGGCTGCCGAGAAGGAGCTTGAGGCCTCTCGGGCTGCGGCTAGGATGGCCGAGGAGCTGAGGAGGGAGAAGGCGACCTGGACTGCTAGGGAGTTTGAGCTGGGGGAGCAGCATGCCAAGGCGCTGAGCGAGGAGATGGACCGTCATGTGGCCGAGCTCGGTAAGCTCCAGGCTCACGTCGTCCGCCTCCAGAAACAGCTCGAGGCGCATACTGCCCAGCTCGAAGCGCAGACCGCTGAGGAGACTTCGGAGGACGGCCACCCACGCATCCCGCTTCGTCTGCCTACGTACTCGAATCTCCAGGAGCTGTTCAGCAAGGATATAATGGCCGACATGGACTCCAGGGTCGGCTATAACCTCTTCTGGCTCTTCCAACGACTTGACTACGGTCTGCTCACCTTGGAGGACTTTCACGAGATAATGCGAGCGAAAATCTCCAAGCATGGGTTAGATGCCGAGTTCAAGGGACTGGTGTGCGAGGTGGATGAGGAAGAGGCCGCGCTGGTTCGTCGGCAGAGAGGCTGGGATGATAACGAGATCGTCGGCTTTGCCAACTTCAGCGCAGCGCCTCCCGACGAGATGCGTCTGAAGCCGGGCGAAGTCCTCTCCGACTACACGCCCTTCTTGCTGCCGACCAGGGACTTCGCCGACGAGGCCGACCCCTCTCGAATATTGCGGGGGGCGCACGATCATGAAGCCGGAACTTCAGGTGCAGCAGAGGGCGAGAGCAGGGCCGGTCAAGATGAGGGGGCCCCTCATGGCGCCGACAAGGCAAGCGACGCTTCCAACCCGTCTCCTGGCAGCTAGTTTCCCTTTTATGGCCTGCGAGCCATCTTTTGCGACCGCCTGCGGTCATTTTTGAAAAACTTGACTGGTGCCGACCATACGTTTTGTAACGCGAATATTTTTAAGTTGTTTGATGAATGGTGTTTTTTATGCTTTTGTGTTTGTACTTTTTAATTATCCAAGTATGGCTTGAGTGCCGAGTCGAGCACTTACCATTTGGACGGCCAGGCCCCATGATTGGGCTCGGTCCTTTTTATTTATTTGGCCGAGCCTCGAGATTGGGCTCAGCATTTTTTACTTGACGCGTTACCTGTCCGATTCATCCGTTGAATCGTGCGGTGGTCTGGCATCGTCGAGCCTCATACTTGAACCCGTTATTCATTCCTTACATTGGCGACTGTGGCCTTACGGGACTATTTTGCCGAGCCCGACCGGCACTGACCCGACCTGCACATAATTATGTGGCAGCTTATCAGACCGGTCTCGCGTTCGGACTCGGTGGTATTATTGGCCTGACTGGGCTTCCTAGTTGAGCCCAGCTAGTGCCGACTAGATCATCGTACTGATCCTAGCCAACACTTCGTTCCTTACGTTAATTACGCCGCTTCGACGATCATCGTACTGATCCTAGCCAACACTTCGTTCCTTACGTTAATTACGCCGCTTCGACTCGATCTATACTTACCAAAAATAAATGCAAACAAGCGAAAACTACATACTTTTACAGAGCTTGACAATTTCTTTGCAAAACATCATTACAAAAGACCACCCTAAACCTACTGATAGAACTTCTTCAAAAATGCCGAATTCCATGGGTATTGGTGGGGGGTGCCGTCCAGGTGTTCGAGACGGTAGGCCCCCTCAGGAAGGACCTCGCTGATCCTGTAGGGTCCTTCCCACTTCGGCTTGAGTGGTCCGGGATCAGGCCCCGTGATCCTTTTAATACCAAGTCGCCGACCTGGTAAGAGCGCGACTTAACCTGGGAGTTGATGTACCTCTCACTTTGCCTCTTGTACGCCGCGTTCCTGAGCTCGGCTTGCGATCGGTTCTCGTCTATCAGGTCGAGGTTTGCTCTCAGCGACTCGGAGTTGGATTCTTCTTCGAAGTGGGTTACCCGGAAAGTCGGGGCGCCGAGCTCGACAGGTATCATTGCTTCGGTCCCATACGCCAGGGAGAACGGCATTTCTCCGGTGGACGACCTGGCCGTGGTGCGATATGACCACAGCACGTTTGGGAGTTCTTCTGGCCAGGCCCCTTTTGCGGCTTCAAGTCGGACCTTGAGTCTTTGTTTGATTATTTTGTTCACAGCTTCGACTTAGCCGTTGGATTGGGGATGGTAGGGTTTCGAGAAGAAGTGTTTGATGCCGTGCTCTTCGCAAAATGCCTCCAGCTTCTTCCCCTCGAACTGTCTTCCGTTGTCAGTGATTATCGAGTTCGGCACCCCGAAGCGGCATATGATGGATTTCCAAAGGAAGTCGATCATTTTCTGCTCGGTGATAGTAGTGAGGGGCTCGGCTTCTGCCCATTTTGTGAAGTAATCCACTGCGACAACAGCGTACTTCACTCCACACTTTCCGGTGGGTAAAGGGCCGATCAGGTCGACGCCCCATTTTGCGAACGGCCACGGGCTAAATATCGACTTCAGGGGCTTGGTCGGTTGGATGATGTTCGGCGCGAAGGTCTGGCATTTCGCGCACCTTCGGGCCATGTCCAGGGCGTCCTTTTTCACGCTAGGCCAGTAGTACCCTTGCCTGAGGACTTTGTGGGCGAGGGCGTACCCGCCGGAGTGGTTTCCGCATACACCCTCGTGAACCTCCTTGAGAATGTACTCGCACCCTTCTCGTCCACGCATTTGAGCAAAGGCGCCGAGTATCCCCTCTTGAATAGTTCCCTGGCCACGATCGTAAATCGAGCTGCCCGGGTACGGAGCTGCCTGGCCTCCTTTGGGTCAGACGGCAACGCACCGGTCTCGAGATACAACCGGATCGGGACCATCCAGCTCGGTTCCTCGTCTGCGGAGGCCTGGTCGGCACTCATGACAGGAACGCCGAGCACCGAGGGTTGTTCTTTGTGACAGACTTGGACATATTCGACACTTTCCATACCGGCACTTGAGGCGAGGTAGGCTAAGGCGTCGGCCTGCACGTTCTCTGTCCGGAGAATGTGTTCTATCTTGGTCTGAAGCTTGGCCAGTCTTTTCTTCACCATTCCCAAGTATGGGACCAGCTTTGGTTCCTTGACCTCGAACTCCCCGGAGACTTGCTTGACTATTAGCATCGAGTCGGAGTATATGATGAGGTCGGTTAAGCTCATGGCTTCGGCTAGGGCGAGCCCGGACAGCAATGACTCGTATTCGGCCTCGTTGTTGGTCGCCGGAAAGAGGTACTGGATTGAATGGCAAAAGAGTTTCTTTTGGGGATCCACGAGGACGACCCCCCCGCCTGCTCGTCCGGCAGTGGAGGACCCATCGACGTACATCACCCAAGGCTCTTCGTCGTTCGCCTCTTCGATTCCCGGCATGAATTCGGCTATGAAGTCCGATAGTACCTGCCCCTTCATTGTTGTTCGGGGTCGGTAATGGATGTCGTATTGTCCTAGTTCCACCGCCCATTTCACCAACCGACCTGAAGTGTCAGGTCGGTGCAGAATTTGTCTAAGTGGGTAGGCCGTGAGGACAGTGACCGAGTATTCTAGGAAGTATGGCCTCAACTTCCGGGCTGCGGTCACCAGGGCGAAGGCCAATTTTTCCACGGGCGGGTACCGCAGCTCGGCATCGTGTAGGGCCTTACTTACATAGTAGACCGGGTATTGGTTTGAGTCCTCTTCCCGGATCAGGGCGGCACTTACCGCCACCTCGGATACTCCTAGGTATAGATAGATGATTTCACCTGGGCGGGGTTTCTACATTGTTGGAGCCTGGCTGAGGGTCTCCTTGATAGCTTCTAGTGCCCGTTGACAGTCGGGAGTCCACTCAAACTTGTGATTTTTCCTGATGGCATCGAAAAAGGGTTTGCAACGATCGGTTGATTTGGAAATGAATCGGCTCAAGGCAGCAAGCTTGCCGGTTAGACTTTGGATTCCCTTAATCGAGGTTGGCGGTCGGAGGTCTTGAACTGCTTTGATTTTTTCGGGATTTGCATCGATACCGCGCTGGCTGACGATGTATCCCAAAAATTTTCCCGAACTGACGCCGAAAGTACATTTCTTCGGGTTTAATTTCATCGAGTAATCACGCAAAATGGAAAACATTTTACCGTTTACATGATCAGACGCATACACAGACTTAACTAGCATATCATCTACATATACTTCCATACTTATACCTATCAAGCTAGCAAACATCTTATTAACTAGGCGCTGGTAGGTGGCCCCGGCGTTCTTTAGTCCGAACGACATAATGGTGTAGCAGTAGAGACCGCGTGCCGAGTAGAAAGAGGTATGTTCTCCATCGTCTGGATGCATGGGAATTTGATTATAGCCGGAGTATGCGTCCATAAAGCTCATCAGCTCATGCCCCGAGGTTGCGTCGACCATGTAATCGATGTGGGGCAAGGGGTAACTGTCTTTGGGGCACGCTCTTTTCAGGTCGGAGAAGTCGATGCACAAGCGTCATGCCCCGCTGCTTTTCTTCACGAGTACCGGATTGGCTACCCAGGTCGGATACCGGACCTCGTGGATGTATTCATTATCCTTGAGCTTGATCACCTTTTCTTCCAAAGCTAGTTGTCGGCTTCCTTCGCTTTTGCACGACCGGCTTGACTGTGGGGTCGACCTGCAGCCGATGGCAGGCGACCCGCGGGTCGATGCCGACCATGTATTCATGGGTCCATGCGAAGACATACGCATTTTCTCGGAGGAATTTGATCAGCTCGGCTTTTAGCGGTCCCGGCAGCTTGCTCCTAATTCTCAACTGCTTCTGGCAAGTATGTTCATCGATGAAGATGACTTCAACTTCATCCATAGGCTCGGTCCTTTTCGTCCCCCGTTTCTCTTCATATTGGGTTCGGGGGTCGAGCTCATCTTCCTTTGTGACCGGCTCTTTGTCGGCCCTTCTTCCCCTGTCCAGGTCCGGGTCGGCCCCGGGCCCTTCCTCGGCCTGGCCGGTACCGCCGTCAGTCGAGGGGAGCGGACCTATCCGGTTTCCCGAAATGCGGTCGTCCCCCCCATCTGGGTGAACCAGTTCGACACTCGTGCTCGGGTCAGCTGTTGCTTCCGTCTCCGTTCTGGATCCTCGACAGATCGGGCCGGCACTTAACGCGGACGGATGGTCGTGCACCGGCTTTGGAGCGGCCTCCGGTTCGGCTTCTTTCGTCTCGGCGACGGTGAGGGGGCCTGCCGCATTTATCTCCGCTCGCGGGATAGTTAGGACACATTCCCGTGCCTCCTTTTGATCCCCTCGGTGGATCCCCTCTCCATCCGAAGTTGGGAACTTGAGGGAATAGTGAAATATGGAGACGGCGGCCTTCAGCTTGTAGAGGGCCGTCCTTCCCAGAATGGCGTTGTATTCACTCGGGCAGTCCACGATCTTGAAGGTTTCGAGAATTGTCTTCGTGGGCTGCCCCTTCTCTCCAAACTGGATTGGTAAGGTGACTTGGCCGACGGGGGCCGTTGTTTGTCCATTGAAGAATCCGTTCGCGACAGGGCTGTACTTCGCTCTTGTCGATCCCCATCTTCTTGAAAGTATCATAGTAGAGGATGCTCGCGTAGGCCCCGGTGTCGACCATGAAGCGATGGATCTTTATCGCCATGATCGGTGCCGTGATCACCAGGGCGTCGGAGTGAGGGTGGTCGAACAGAAAGGCGTCTTCATCGGTGAAGGAAATTTTATTTGGGGTTGGCTCTGACGCCGGCCTGCTATCGGCGTGCATCACCCTCTGTCCTGCATAATAGGCTTGTCGGGCATAGGCCTTGGTCTGCCTCCTGGAAAGGAGGGATTCACCTCGGTTGGTGTTGACGCGCTGAGTTGGGTAGTCTGCTTGGTCGGATCCTGGGCTCGGGGACCAGTCTCTCTTTCTGCCCCTTGAGGTGCCGGCCTCGTCTTGGTGAGTGGGGCAGAAGGTCATGATCTCGTGGGGGCCACCCTGCTGCGACTTCTTCCTTCGAGGGTTCACGTCGGCATCCTCGTCACTGTCCGGGCCTTCCTCAAAACGGCCTCCCTTCTTTTTCTTTTCGCCGGAGTGGGTGAACCTCTTGAGCTGCGGATCATCGATCAACTTAAGCAGTGCAGTGATCAGATTCCTGCACTGGTCGGTGTTGTGCCCATGTGCCTTGTGGTAGGTGCAGTAGCGGGTCTTGTCTACCTTGTCCTTATCAGTAAACATCGGCTTCGGGTCCGGCAGCATCCCCTTCGCCTTAATCTCCTCATAAATCGCGGCGGCTCCCACTGAAAAGACACTCTGATAGCTTTCTTTCAGCTCTTCAACTCTTTGTCTCCGCTGAGCTCGGACTTCAGCGAATGATTTGCTCGGCTTTCCAGGTTTCTCCTCTTTCGCCTTCGCCTTTGCTGACGCCGGCGTGGTGTCAAACGTCGGGATTGACGAGGACTCCTCCGTCATTATGTAGTTCTGAGCTCGGAGACGAACTCCTGGTAAGTAGTCGGCTTATTCCGGCACAGAGACCATTTAAACAGCGTTTTTGGTCTCAGGCCGCCCTGAGCGGTGATCAGCAGGGCGTCAGGGTGGCACCGCTCCATGTTTTGGACTGGGTCGTTGAACCGAGCGATGTAGTCCTTCAAGCTCTCGTTCTCTCCCTGAACGATGTTGGCGATGGACTCCTTGGGGGTGAGGTTGACCTACGATCCGATGAAGTGTGACCGGAACGCCGACCTGAGCTGCACCTAGGTGGAGATGGAATGGGGGTAGAGAGAGTGATACCACCTCTGCGCCTTCGGCCCCAGTGTCAGAGAGAACATGCGGCAGCGAAGGGCGTCAGAGTCGCCGTGCAGGTCCATCCAAGATGTGTATAGGCCGACGTGGGAATCTGGATCCGAACTCCCGTCGTAGAGGCCCAGCTGCGGCACCTTCATCTTCTTCGGGACGGCTTCCCGTAAGATGTCGGGGGAGAGAGGTGAAGCGTCGTCCGCAACTCGGGGGGTCGGCCGTGCATAAGATTGCGGATAGGGAGGGAGCAATAGCTCACTCCTAGACGGGTGCCGGCCCTCCAGTTCGGTGATTCTGCGCTTTAGGGCCGCGACCTCACCAGTATCGCGCCCTATGGTTTTGCCTCGCTCAATGACCTCCCAGAGGTCGCGGTTGGTCTGGCTCTTGTCGCCCAGGCGCTGGTGAACAGGACGGCGGACGATTTGGAGGCTTTGCTCCTGACGGCTTTCACCCGTCTGTTTGGTGAGTGCCGGTCTGGAGCTTTTGTCGCGGCGGTTTCGGGCCTCAAGGTTGGGTCATTGTGCTGTGGTTTTGGATTTGGCCGGATTCGGCCTCTGTCCCCCAGTCCCTTTTTCGGGGGTATGAAGTAGAGTGTTGTCGGGGTTTTCCGTGGGCGCCACCGTATTTCCCCCGGCTGCCTGGCTGGCGAGCGCCCTTGCGAAGACCCCCTCCAGAGCTTGGAGGACGTCGGGATGCTGCATGGCCTCGGCGAAGGTCGGGACTGGGGGGACAGGGACTATGGGCCCCTCCTGAGCACGGCGAGAAGTCTCTCTGCCGTTGCGCCGGCGAGACTGGGCGCCGGACTGTTGGGTTAACTCATTGCGGCCGGACAAAGGCATTTTGGGTAACTTTCGGAAGTGAAAAGTAGGAAAAAGACGAGTGTGATGTGGAGTCTCACAAGATCGGAAAATTGACACTAAATAACTTATGGGCCCTCCTTCTAGCGCCAAACTGTTGACGGACGTTTCCGGTCAACGGTTAAAAAGAGAAATAATGAAAAGATAATGAGGAAAAGACAAAGGAACACGATTTAATTATGATTTTATTAGATGATCGCGAGGTCGGCCTCTCGTACGAGGTCGGCACTTGCGATATACTTACGAATTCTTGCACAAATTCCTTACAAGTTTAGGGAGAGAGAATGTAGAGAGAGTGAATACAGTTGGGATTTCAACCACCCAAAATAAATGCTCAAGACTTCTATTTATAGGGTTCTTAAATGTGATACTGTTAGGGTACTGTTTGTGGGTCTTGTCGTACAGCTACTCAGCAAGACAGGCCGGCGTTTCTCTGACTGATTGGGAGTGATTTAGGGATCTCCCAATCATTACCTGCAATGCACTTAATGTTGGTATGAGCTGCATTTAAT
Organism: Striga asiatica; assembly: GCA_008636005.1. Lineage (NCBI taxonomy): Eukaryota > Viridiplantae > Streptophyta > Magnoliopsida > Lamiales > Orobanchaceae > Striga > Striga asiatica. The sequence continues at coordinate 333,172 of BKCP01005361.1, read as the reverse complement.
GCGGACATGCTCCGCGGCCGAGCTAGACTTCCTAGACCTGCAGACTAGTCTTGGACGTCCCATCGGCAATCATTGATTGACAAGTGGCCTTATTTAATTGTTTTCGGGATCTTTAACCCCTACGAGGGTCGAGGAGGTAGGGTCCCAAGCCGGGATTTTTACAGTCTGCCCGTCCTCCGATCTTTCAGACCCCATATCCTGAGCCGGTCGGCTCCCTAACGGGAGCTCCCAGGTGCCGACCTCGGGGTATGACGTTGTCCGCCACTCCAGTTGACTTCGACTAATCCTCAGATCGGCACCTGCTAATTGACATGGTAACCGGCCCCACTGGCCAGGCCGACCTCGCCCGGTTTCGATCTCTCGGATCGTTACCTTTATGGGAGCCCGATCTGGATATCAACAACCATGTTAGCTTCAAACACCCCAACCGACATATTAAAGTCGGTCTGATCACCCGGCACATGACCGTGTTCAGCAACGAGGGCACTCGGTTGCGTCTTCTTTTGCCCAGCCTTCTTAGGCTTTCTGCAGCCCTTAGCCATATGGTTCGTCTTTCCACAGTTGTGGTTCCGGTAAACATTTAGACCTTGGCGGGCTGCTTCCCTTTCCTCTTGCTCGAGTTTCCTTGGTTCACCGAATTAGCACGAGCCTCCATCATCGGGACTTTCCCCGATGAATTACGGTTGTTCTCCTCAATACGAAGACGAACAACTAGGTCTTCAAGACTCATTTCCTTCCTCTTATGTTTGAGGTAGTTCTTGAAGTCTTTCCAACCCTGCGGCAGTTTCTCGATGACAGCCGCAACTTGGAATGACTCACTCAGAATCATTCCTTCAGCATGAATGTCGTTCAAGATGAGTTGGAACTCTTGCACTTGAGACACGACGGTCTTAGTGTCGACCATCTTGAAGTCAAGAAATTTGCCGACGATAAATTTCTTCGGTTTCTTGCCGACGACGAATTTCTTCGCTCCGACATCCTCAATCTTGTACTTCTTCTCCAAAGCAGCCCAAAGCTCTTTGGCAGAAGCAACCGAGCTATACATATCGTACAACTCGTTACTAAGTCTGTTCAGGACATAGTTACGGCAAAGGTAGTCACCTTGCACCCAAGCTTCGTACGCAGTGCGTAGGTCAACATTGGTCTCATTTTCAGCAATGGCTGGGGGATCGTCCTTTAGGTACTTTACCAAACCCAAAGTGGTTTGATAAAAATGCATCTTCTGTTGCCATCTCTTAAAGTCAAGCCCGTTGAATTTTTCGGGCTTTTCAACAGTAGGAACATGGACAACAGGTACGGGATAATGATGAACAATACAGTTAATCAGCTGCTGAGTATTGGAACCATCTTCGGTGGATGCCATTAGTTCAATAGGTGTAAAATATTCGTCTTGCGATTGTTGGATAATAATGGGTGTCGAAAATACACGGGAATCGTAAGAATTGAAGTGTATTTTTCAGTTCTTACAATAAAACTAAAATTAGAAAATTACAATAAAACCAAAAATAAATAACAACTTGAAAAGGCGGAAAGATTTGAGCCGAGGCGATTATACTATTTCCGCAAAAGGAATACACCCCGTGTAGTGCTAACAGTTCAGGCTTATCGTCTCCAAATATACAACGACGATCGTCTCCAAAGGGCTGTATTCTCAGATCTGATTGATGCAAAGAAGATTACAGATCCGGATTCCTCAAAGCCCTCTACTCAGAGGAACCCGCTGCCCGCTCTACCAGAATTCACTACGTTAGACGGATGCCCGGTACTGCTTTTCTCTCTATTTTTCCTCTGAAAATATTTTCTCTCTCTCTCTCTTTCTTTAATTTCTCTTCTCTCTAATTTTTCTTCAGTGTCCTTTCTCCAATGCACTGAGTACATATTTAAAGAGATATAAGGTGCAATTTGCTGTGCAAGTTGGCCAATTTGGAGAGTGGCACATTGCAGGAGGGAAATGGACAGTTCACGAGGCCACGAGGGGAATGGGCAATTCAAGACAAGTGGGAAAAGAAAAATAAAAATAAAAAAAATAATCAAGTGTAACCCACTCACATTTATTTCCTCTCAATTATTGTTACACATCTAAGTACAAAAATAAATAGAAACACACTACATTACATTTGAGATGGGAGTCCACATTACAAGTAACCTAATCCATGGTATGATTTACCCCTAAGTTCTCTCGAGTCACCATACCATACGCAAACACATGAAAAACAAGTTAATTACTTCTGTCACCCAATTCAATTCATGTTATCATAGGATGTCTAATAAAATTTTAAATATTTTCTCATTTTGGGAACAATGCACTTTCAGTCTCATTAAATTTAGATAATTTGTCTTTTGAAACTATCCTTTAATCAAGTCTTCTCAATAGGTACTCAACCTGGACCTGTTTTGTCAAAGGCATGATCCAATCCCCATACAGCTCGGCAACTAAGGCAGGATTTATTCTATACACTGGCTCGGCTTTCTCTCCAACTCCATTCATGGTTACTTCTTGCCCATAAGTCTCGGTTTTCATCTCAACCCTCCTCTTAACTGCCTCTTCCACTGCTGCGTATGTTAACAAATCCATCAGTTGGGCCCCATCCTGCAAAATGTATGCAAAATTAGTGAATTCCTTTTTAACTCTTTTTCGAATGCTTTTAAAGTTAGTTATATATATACGAACTTGAGCTTTGATGGCGACTTCATAGACATTGCGGGAGGCTCGGAATTTCGCTTCAGCCACGAATTTGCCATAATGAATTCTTTTTGACAGGGCCTATATAACTCATGAGTTCAGTAGTTGGTCAGTAAAGAGAAAGGAAAGTACTGAAAGACAACAAAATTTGTTTGTAAGTAACCTGAACCTCAGTGATCAATTTTGCAATTATACTATACACATAAATGCCACAATATTATGGTGTTCAAGATCGTTGGTTTTAATGCAAGATGGTAACATATGCTCTTAATATCAGGAATGTAATGCAACCTATTTTTTAGAAGAACTGTTGAACTTTCAAATACACTGACAGTAATAGGTGACTTACACATGAATTCCTGATTCAATTAAGAAAAGAAAAGAGTATTTTGATTTTACATTAATGTCAATTTTCAAGAAGCAGGCACCTGCAGGCACATTGTATCACAAGTTGCAGCTGAACCATAGTTACCATCATCACCATTTTTAACTAATCTTGGAAGGAGATTCTTGAAGTACATGTTCCATATTTGGATATTAATATTGATTGAATTTGCTGCATGGTGAAGCACCTGTAAGAATTTTGATTGCGCACGCTCAAAATCAAAAATAAAAATGTAAAACCAGCAAAAAATAACAAAAATCTATGAGTTCAAGTCCAAAGGTTGCACAAGCATAATTTAGGAACTGCATCTAAAGCACCCAATTCTCAGTAGGATACAGGCATGAGGAGTGTGTGAATGAGTTTGAGCATATAAAAAATCGATGGGGATGAGTCTTTCTAAAATTTAGACTCCATATTTCTGACTTCAGAAGATTTTGGCAAGAAACCCTTCAGAGTTTTACCTAATGTTAGAACATGCAACAGCTCATTTTAGACATTCATCTTTTTGTTTAGGACTTTTCATAAGCTAATCTTATTTTAGGTATTCGCTGTTATGGTAGAACTTGAAACGGTTATTAACGAGGGTTAGCTACCAAAATCCATGAAATGTAGTCTCATTGCACAAAGAATATAAAGGGATAAACAAAATCTTCCTTTAAAATTTGAGATCTTCATTTTCGGGACTCTTCGACCAATTGCATCCTTGCCACCTAAATGCAAAACTGACGATGTAGTCACAATTTCGACAGATAAAAGGCTTCTGTTGCAATTATACCACATTATTGGGGCACATTTTCCTCTTATCCAATTTAAATTAACATGACTTCATGATAGCCTACTAGGGCATGTAATTGTTAAAGCAACTGTAATATTACTAGTGGATACTCCAATGGCGGCAAAAGTGGATCAGGTAAGTCGTCCGGGAAAAAAGGATGCTCATCCGGGCTCTTGTATCTCCCGACCTTCATAAAAATACTATAAACATAAGTTTTCAAATAAATGGGTAAAAAATATATAAAAGGATAGAAAATGTTTTCAGTCTCAAAGAATGTGCAACATACTTTTGCATGAAGCTTTTCGGTTTCTTTGACCATGTACTCAACCAAAGAGCCACAAAATCCATCCATGTTGAAAAGATTGGGATCATACGTCTCAGCATTATAACAAAACTGAGATCGTTCAACAAGACTGAATATAATGCTATCCTCTTGACGTATCAAAGAATTTCTAATACCCTCAAGTGTGTAGCTTTCAGTCTCGTCTACCCTACTTTTCTGTCCACGCCTGAGAGGAAACAAGATGAGCTTAATAATCAGGGTCATAAACGTGCAAATCCCAATGTTTTTCAATCATTTATTAGGTGAAGCAATATCAAAAGCAAAAGCTGGCATTTGCATAAACATTGATATGTGATTTTTTTTTTTCAGCACTTTTTGCAAATACATTGTAATAGCTTAGCTAATACTATTATGACCATTATCATTAACAACTACCATTACCTTTTTGTTCAAAATGGCACAATGCGCTATATTTGATGCAATTAATGTCATTTTCAGACAATGCACCAATAGCTGGATATAAATGGACTCGTGTTAACACAAATGAAAACCTTTAACTAGTATCAACTGGATCTTAAGTCTACATTAAGGAAGATCTGAAGGAAAGAAATTGAAATCCATCATAAAATTTCTAGTGAACTTCTTTGGATACACTGGATTCTAGATGCTGGATTGTTTTGGACACATTTCAATTCCCATCCCCAATCCTCCAAATCCAATGCATCATAAGATCATAAGATTCCAGGATATAGAACCAAAGAGAAACGCTACAGTAGATTGACACCTACTATTTAAGGGAAACAAATTGGCAAGTCAATTCTTGCACCTAAATTTTACTGCAATCCATAAATCAGTACAAGACAGAATGCCCATCTGACCAGCAACATTTCCCAAGAATGCATTAAACCAAGCATAATCCAGACAAAAAATAAAAAATAAAAAATAACTGAGAAATTATCACATAAAACCATAAAAAAAAAAAATAACTCAAACCCAGGAAGAAAAAAGACAAATAGAAAGCAGAAATCAATAGTGTACCCAACGGCAGAAGCTCGGATTGACAGAATGCCATTGTTGAGTAGACCTCGATCGGGAATACGAAAGGCGGAAACGTGTCTTGAGATCTTGGAACAAAGGGGACTGGAAATGGAAGTGGAGGTGGGCCCCCAAAGCTTCGCCTCCATTGAAAGAGACCAAGAAGAGAGAGAATAACTTGGTCGAAGATCAAAAGGAACACCAAAGACAATAGGTGGGTTTCAGTGCTGGTGGCTGCCGGAAATGGTTGAGTTGCGCCGCCGGGTTTGGTGGGTCGATGATCAATCGATGCAAACTCTTTTATTTTGGCCAATTTACATGTTTCCTATGTGATTAAAAATTTATTGCAAACATACAATTAAGGGAAAAGATTAGCATTCAAATGAAATCCGGATGAAATAATCTATATATATAATAAGAATTATCATTTATCAAATATAGTAACAAAAAAACAGGTCAGAATTTAATGCAGCCTATAAATAGTAAGTTTTATTATTTTTCTTATTTTTTTCTTTAAAAATAATACAACATTAAATGCTACTTTAAATTATGGGCTTTAGTTCATTGTATTGTTTAAAAAATCCGGTTAAGATTTATTAAATGTGTGTGCTTTTATTTTTATTTTTTTCTTAGAAACAACGAACCATATTAAAATATCGGTCTATATTTATAAAATCTCTATTCAAAATATAACAAAAGTTTTAGAATCTCGGTTTTTATATTTGTACTTTTTTAAAAAAATATTAAACGCTAAAAATATTCTTTAAATTACATAATCAATCAATTAATCTTAATTTTTGAAAAATTACTATGTTTATTTTTTATTAATATGCATAAATTAAAAATAATTAATTCATCTTTAGATATATAATTTATAATATTAATATACTATCATTAGGTGTAGACATTTAATATATGAATCATAAAATATTTTTATTTCACAAAATTAAATATATTTAAAGAAAATAAGAAAATTTATTCGGATCAATCAGGTGATTGAATTAGGGTACTGCCCAGGTTGATTGAATTACTTTTAGGTGATATTTAAAATAGTCAAAAAACTTAACACAACTTGGTTGGTCCCATGTGACTAAGTTATGTATCAGTTCGACCAAACAAAATTGATTATTGAACCTAAATATAAATTTTATATTGAAAATATTTTATTACGTGAATGTGAAGTAGTCCAAAATTCAAATAATCGTATTAACAATACTTTTATGACAACATTTTTAATTATTTATGAATATTTAGATATCATTTTATTAATATTCATGTAAATTAAATAATATTTTATTATAATATTTGTTAATGTACAGTAAATATAAAATTTTCAGAACCGGACCGTCATCGGAACGATCAAGCTTTATTAAATCATTTTTGGTTTGTTCAGATTTTAATTTATAAATATTTTAATAGATATATATACATATATATAGTACTTTTTCTAATAAATTTAATAAAATGTGTTACTTAGATATCTATACAATTTATAAATTCAAATATTTCAACTAATTGATAAATAATTTATAAATCTCTATTTTATTTAAATATGTAATTTTATTTAAAATAAATTTAAATATAACAAAATTTATTTAGAAAATCGTATTGATCATACCCGTCCAACCGACTGGTGTTGACGGATTCGAGAGCAAATATTTTATTCAAGCGAACTAGACTGGTTATGAACCAGTTCTCGGTCCATATGGTCGGACTGTGCCCAACCCGGTTTCATTTAAAAACAATGGATAAATCATGATTAATGTTATTTATAATTTAATTTACAATACAATTGTAATATTGTTTTCACGTGCATCGCACGGGCCACGCACTAGTTATGTTTATATGAGAGTTAGGTTAAAGAAGAAATTCTATTCCTTTAATTGCGTAGCTCATGTGAATGACATTCATCATATTTTCATGCATTATGAGTGATATATTGTGATTTTTTGCCATGGTTATCGTGTGATTGTGCACCATTTTGTTTTATGTATTAATCTATGATAGAGATACTTTTTTCGTTGGTTTTGTAGGAAATATGCCCGGAAAAGTGTTGAAAATGGAATCGAGACTAACAACGGCAAAAACGGGGTGCAGAATAGGCCACACGACTCGTGTGGATGGTGACATGGGTCGTGTGGCCTCACACGACTCGTGTGACTCGGTTGTGTGGTGTTCGTGTGAGTCTGGAAGTTTGGCGAAAATTAGAGGAAAGTCACACGACTCGTGTGACATGTGACACGACTCGTGTGACGCGCAGATCAGTTCAGCGGGAAATAGGATTCTTACGAGATTTCTTCCATTTTTCGACCCATAATTGCCCTACAGTATAAAAGAGCCTTGAGGAACTCGTTTTTGGGACTTTAGACACCATTAGAGGCCTAGAGAAAGCACGAAACACACGAGGGATTCGAGGAAGTCAAGATTGAAAATTCGGGAACTAACGGCGACAATAGTTCTTCCTTCTTTTCTCTTTTTCTTCTTCATTGAACTCATGGATTTATTTATTTGAGTTTTGCGAATATGTTTAATTTAGTCCCATATAACATGTATAATTTGAGCAAAATTTATTGAAAAACTGAAACCAAAAACCTTATAATATATATAAATATAGGGTCACGCTCCGGTGAAAATGGTGTTCAGTGAAAGAAATAAGAATACATCGTAACCATTGGATCGAATGATCCATCGACTGAAAAAATACAGTATTTTGTACATTAATAAAGGTAATTCAGACCTTACACGCAATTAATCCACCACATGTGGGCCCAGGTCAACCCCAACCACACCAAACTCTCTCACACACACACCACACCATCTCTCACACACACTTACACGTAGCACACACATCACACACCATTTACGCACCACAAAAGAAATCTGCACTTTCACGTCCTCCCTGCCGGAGCCGCCTCCGCCCGGCCGCCGTCGCCCCGTCACTGCGGCCGACGATAAAAGCATCCCTGCCACAGCCGCCATCATCCCTACCTGCCGGAGCGTCCCCGCCACCGCCGGATTACACTGACAGATTGTGGCCGGAGAATCGCCGCCGCCAGCAAGCAACACAGCGGTCGTCCACTTCAGCACCAGAGAATCCCACATCCATCAAATCTACACCAACGCTCAGCCCGTCGCAGCCCGTCTTCATCGGAGCCCCACCGCCACCCGACAAGATCTGATGCTCTCCGACAAGGCGGCGATTTCATTATCCCGATTTCAGGAAAAATCGGTCGGATGAGCACATCACCGGCGAGAAGCTGAACGTCATGTCGGCCGGGCGATTCACGACGGCAAGGACGATGGCCGAATTGGCCGGAAACAGTGAAACGTGTTTTGAGGGTGGGGACTTTATTTTGAGAATTTGACATTTCACAGGGGTCTAATTGTAAATTTGAGAATTTTTATTTATTTCAATTTAACCCATGGGTCAAATCTGTAATTATGAAAAATATATAAAATAATAATATTTTTATATCTTTTCTTATACATATATAAACTATGTCATTTTTAACCAAAAAAATAATAAAAAAATAAATAGAAATATTAAAATACTAAAATATATTTTTTATAATAATATTATATAATAAAATATTTCACCAAGTTATGTTAATGTGATCAACCAACCGAATAATAAAATTATTTCAATTCATTTTTAGTTTGGATTTGAACATAAAAAAACTCAAACCTATTGCACAATATTACTAATCATTTTGCACATTAATGAATATCATATTGCACTATAACGTTAGACGAAATGCACTTAAATGCGTTCAAAAATAATTTATTTCAAAAATATTATTATTTAATTTTAACAGAAATATTATAAAATATTAAATGAAAAGTCAAAATTATTAAATATCTTTTAGTTACATGAGTTATATAATAAGTGTAAAATAATGTTAATTAAAATACATATTATTAAAGTTTCTTAAAATTGAATGCACATAAAGAAAAAAAAAATACCCATTCAATAGAATGCACAAAAATATTGTACCTGATGCACATTTGTGTTTGTGTGGTTGTACTTTACTGATTTTGTTATTTTATATATTATATATTTTTCAACAATAAATAATATAAAAATAATAAATAAGATTATTAACATATTAAATATAATTCGGTTAACCAAATAAATAAGATTAATTAAAATAGAAAATAAATTATTTCGATTAGTTAAAATAATTCGGTTAACCGAACCGAGTAAACCATTTAATTATGTCCAGTTTCAAAGATTTTGAACAAAAGTTCGATCGTTTCAATCTGCACAATATAGACCGGCACCATGCACCATAGTGTTGGACGAATTGCACATCAATGACTGTTAGGTTGCACATTATATTTCGTTTACATATATATCATTATTCTAATAAAAAAAATACATATAATATTTAAAAAAAATATTAAAGATTAAACAAGTTTGTAGAATAAATAGTATAATTTAGTTTGTTTTGTAGAAATCATTAAAAACACTTGCGATGCGAGTGCACAATATTGTTAAACAAACTGCACATTAACGACAATCGAAATGCACAATATTAAATCTGGACATGAAAATAAAAAATACATTGTTATGTTGGTGTTCGTTTTCACAGATTTCACAGATATTAAAATTTTAGTTATTATTTATATTTTTTTATATATATTATGTATTTTCAGCTAAAAGTGGTATAAAATATTATATAATAATATTAAAATAGTAAATATATTTTTATAATACAAATAATAAATTATTTCGATTATTTCTTTTAATTCAATTATCCGACAGAATAAACCAATTATTTTGGTACAAATTTAGCTTGTTTTGGGACAAAAATTCCGTCGGTTCAATTTTTTGTTTTTTGTTTTTTAAATTCGACTCGGTAGTTTCAATTTTAAATTTCATTTGGCGTTCGCCAAACCGACCAATAAACATTCATAAAATGCATGGTAGCATTTTAGTAAATTTGGATAAATTTATTATTCGATTGTATGTAATTTTGTAAATTATAACGGGATTTTTTAAGGTTATAATGTGCATTTTATGTATTAATATTGTTCATGTATTTAACTTTTAGTAAATTACAGATTTACCTCATGTACTAATTTGTAATATATTGAAATTTAAACTGTATAAGAATATTTTTATTGTTACTATTATTATATTTTTATGCTCTGAAATTGCACAATTACGTTAACGAAATGCACTTTAATGACTAATTGATTGCACAATATGGACCAAACTCAACGAAGTTAAAATTTCCAGTAGATGTTTGATGTGCATTTAGTATTTTTTTATATGGTTTTCAGATTTACTATGGACTAAATTATAAAGACATATTAAATTTTTAAAAATTGCACAAAGGCCCCTATACAATGTGTAATTCACAAAAATCCAACCTAAATGTCCCCCCAATACACAGCCAGATCCGGTCGTCTGAACCGTTGTCGAGCCGCCGCCTGCCTTCTCAGCACAACACCACCCGTGACGACGGCAACCACCAGCAGCCGCCGGTCATGACCCGTCGGACTATGGCCGAATAGGCCCCAAATTAGAATCCCTAAAAAATCCCCCAATCCCCGCCGCCCGGAGTCCACATCAGCCCGCCCCCACCGCCGCCAGCCTTCTAGGACCACATCGCCACCGCCGATGACAACAACGGCAGACGACAACAGCCGCGACAACGACACCAAGTCAGCCCGGTTGATTGCCGTCACCTTCTCCATCTCTCACCGGACTGGTGTCGCCGTGGCGGAGGACTTGTGTCGGCGGTGGTGGATTTAATTGTTGGGGGCTCGAGCAGACTCCGACGCCGGCGGAGGGTATAGATGCATCTGTGATAACGGCGGATCTACACAGATGATGGTTGGTTTCTGCCGGAGCATCCTTGGTCGCGTCCGTCTCCGGCGATGGGCTGTGAAGGCGTTGCGGCGGTTTGCAGAATCGCGGCGGCGGTGCTCTGCCGCTGAGGAGGCGACGGTCGGCTTCTGCGTGTGTGAGTGGAGAATTGTGTGTGTGTATGTGTGTGAAGAAGGTGAATCACGGATGTGTAAGGTGGTGGGTCCCATGGTGTGTTTGATTCAATTGTCTAAATTACCCTTAATTAGTGGTAAAATCTATATATTTGACCATCATAAATCTTCTTATTTACCAAATTGCCATTAATGATTGACCATTAATTATTAAAATTTGACTTGATCACTATCATTGATATGATATATCTAATGGTTCAGATTCATTCTTATTTCTTTCACTATCTACCATTCTCACTGGATCCTAACTCTATATATATATATAGAGAGAGTTAGGATCACATGAGAATGGTAGATAGTGAAAGAAATAAGAACTAATCTAGATCATTGGATACATCATATAAATGGTCATGATCAAGTCAACCTTTAATAAATAATGGTTAATCATTAATGGCAATGTGGTAAATAATTAGACATATGATGGTCAAATGTATAGATTTTACCACTAATTAAGGGTAATTTAGACAATTGAATCAAACACACCATGGGACCCACCACCTCACATATTAACCCACCCCTCCATCTACCCCGTCAATCACCTTCTTCACACACACACACACACACAATTCTTCACACACACACACGCACAATTCTTCACACACACACACACAGATCCGACCAGTCGTCTCCTCAGAGGTGGAGCTCCGCCGCCGCGTTGCTGCAATCCGCCGCATCGCATCTGCAGTCCATCGCCGGAGACGGATGCGAGGATGCTCCGGCGAAAACCAACCATCGTCTGTGTAGGTCCGCCGCCCGTCGCAGATGCAGCCATACCGTTCGCCGCCGACGGAGTCAGCTCGTGCCCCTAACAATTAAATCCACCATCGCCGACACAGTCCTCCGCCACGACCAACACCAGTCGGTGAAGATGGAGACGGTGACGGCAATAACGGACCGATTGTTGTATTTTTCGTTGCGGCTGTTGTTGTCTGGTGTTGTTGACCTCGAGGGCGGCGATGTGGTTTTAGAAGTGCTGGCGGCGGAGGGGGTGGCGTAACGGGTACTCCGGCGGACATGGAGTTGACAATGGTGAGAATTGGGGGATTTTTAGAGTTTGTCATTTGGGGATTATTCTGCTCTTGTCCGGCGGGTCATGAACGGCCGCTGGTGGTGGTTGCCCTCGTCGTGGATGGTGTCGGGATGACAAGCTGGCGGCGGCAGGGGGTGGCGAGACGGTGGTCCGACGATTGGGAATCTGGCAGTGTGCTTGAGGGATTTGTTGGGTTTGCTTTTGTAAATTAGACAATGCATAAGGGCCTTTGTGCAATTTTTAAAAATTTAATATATGTTTATAATATTGTCCACATTAAATCTGAAAATCATTTAAAAAAAACAATAAATGCACAATAATGGTACATAGAATGCACATTAATGTGTTCCCATGTGCACATTAAAAATGTCTACTGAAAATTTTAGTTTGGTTGAGTTTGGTCTATATTGTGCAATCAATTAGTCATTAAAGTGCATTCCATTTAACGTAATTGTGCAATCGCAAAACATAAAAATACAATAATAATAGCAATAATAATATTTTTATATAGCTCGTTCGTTTAGTTATTTCGGTTAAAAAAAAAAACTGACATCAAACCAATATAATCGAATTTTTTTAATGTAAAGAAAGTATATCAAACCGAAATATAAAATTCGAAGAAAATTTATATTTCGATATCGTGCAATCACCAAAATATAACATTATTAAACCGAAAAAAAATTATTTCGATCGAGTTTGGTTGATGTTGTTCAATTAGGTAATCATTAAAGTTCATTTTGTCAAATGTTATTGTGCAATCGCAATGCAACAAATATAATAACAGTAAAAATAATAATATCTTTATATATTTCGGTTTTGGTTATTTTGGTCAATGTGCAATCAAATATTCATTAAACCGATCAAATTTTTTTTATTATTATTATTCTTTTTTTGTCCCAAATCAAATTGAAATCGAATCGAATTACTTTGTTTATTTAGTCAGTTGGCCGAATTATTTAGATAATCAAAATAATTTATTATTTATATTATAAAAATATATTTAGTATTTTAACAGTTTATAATATTCTTGTATTATTTTTTGTTGAAAAAATAATATATTAACCGATAATGTGCATCCATACTTACGTTAATGTGTATTTAGTTTACTATCATTGTGCAGTATGTAATCCGTTTTTGTTTTCTGTTTCTTTTTTTTTTTTCATTTTTTCGATTTTAGACAATTTAATATTTCATATTTCAATTATCCTTGTCGTGCAATATGGCAGTCAATAATGTGCACCTTGTTTAACACTATGGTGCATCGCGTAGAGTGTGTTTTTTATATGCATAATATAAATTAAAACCGAAACAAAATAATCATTTCGATTGGTTAACCGTACTAACATAAATAGTCGAAATAACTTATTATTTAATTTATAAAAAAAAAATAATATTTAAATATTTTTCCATGAATATGCATTTATTAAAAAATCTGCTATAAATTATATATTTTTAATATTTTTATCTAGTATTTTATATATATTTTTTGTTGAATAATGGATACCATGTATAGATTTGTGTATAAAAATTATACAACAAAAAAATCATGTCTTTTGTATAAATTTCCATAAATTTCATATTAGGCCCAGGACTAAATCGAAATATAATGAAAATCTTGAAATTGCAAGTTGACCCTTTGAGAATGTCAAATTCTCACCCAACAAACCCCACAAATCAAATTAAATGTTCATCTCCGGTCGCTTGAAATCTGGAGTGATGAGGCGGCAGGAAACGGCGCTATAGACGGCGGTAGGCGGCGGCGCTGGTGGATGGCGATGAAGAGCCGGTCGATCTGTTCGGATCTAGTGAAGCCATGTCTGTTCGGGTGTTACAGTGGCGGAATGCAGCGGCGAGCTCCGGCTAGCGGCAGCAATCGGCAGCTGATGAGTCGGCGTCTGTGTGCGTATTGTATTTGTTGTGCGATGCTGTATGAAGAAAAGCATTCGACGGCGCGGCGGCGGAAAATCCGTTTGTGTGCTCGTGGATGACATATCTAGTGGTTCTGGTGATGGCGGATGCTCGGCGTTCGTGGCAGAGCAGTGGTCGCCGGCGGGAAGAGCGACGAGTGGTCGCCGACGAGGAAGGGCGGAAGCTGTGGCAGGTCACATGTGGTGTGCTCAGTGTGTGTATGTGTGTGCGTGTGTTGTGTGTGTGTGTGTGCGTGTGCTGTGTGTGTGTGCGTGTGATGTGTGTGTGTAGGTGATAAGGAGGGTGGTGACGTGGAAGGTGATATGGTAGTAGTTTACTTGGACGTTTAGTGTTAATGTCCATAATACCCTTAATGAAGGTATAATTTTGACTTTTTTATTAGCCATTAGATCATCCGATCTAATGGCTACGATCTATATATATATATATATATATATATATATCCATTAAATTTCCATTTTCACCTAATTTTAATTTTGAAATAAAAAAATGCAGGTGGTGAGGGATAAAAAATGGAGAGAAATAAGCGCGGTGTTTGATTTTTGCCGGACGACAAGAAGCGCTTCGTACGCTTTAAGGAAACACTATTCCACTCTTCTCCAGCACTATGAACTCGTTTACTTCTTCAAGCTGCTTGCTCCAACAGGTACTGTACACCTCACCATTTGCTTCTCTTTTTGTTTTTTATTTTATTTTATTTATTTATTTATAAGTGAACCAACAAAAATAAAATTGTACGATACATAAGTCCATTTTGGGTGTCTCTATGGTGGATCCATAGATGGTAAAAATTGCAATCTCGGTGTAGAAATATTTTGTGCAGGGTATTATCCAGAGTGGAAAATCTTGGACCAATTTAAGTGTTATAATTGCATTAATTGAAGTTCTAAGTTGATAATTATTTAATGAAACAGGAACCACATATTAGGGAAATGCTACATTGCCAACCTAGTGTACAACTAGGTTAACATTACAAGTGAAGACATCAACCTTGTGTATTTTTTTATTTTTATTTTGTCAGACATTTTCACTTGTATTGTCAACCTAGTTGTACACTAGGTTGACAATGTATCATTTTCCTTTAATTTTCTTCTGCCACAAACGTATTGTTTTCAACTTAGATTTTAATTTAAGTTAGCTGATTATTTAGATTTATGAGAACAAGTGGTTTTAGAAATAGACCTTTTGGTGATGACATTTTCATTTTCCCCTGATGAGATGTCTTGGTTTGCAAAAAGATCTTTTTAATAGTAAAGTACGCCTGTTTGTAGTTTATCACACAGAACATGCCCTTGAATTTCAAATCTTGATTCGTAAACTGTAAGATGAAGTATTTGACAAAATAATATCTAGTTTAGAATACACAAAATGAAAACCTAGTTAACAACTCTTATCATATGCTATAACTCTTGCATTGTTACAATATGTTGTAACCTGGAAAATTTATCATATCAAAAGATGACAATGAGACACAAAAGGCAAGTTTTTTTACCTAAAAAACAAAATTATAAGTTAACTAGACAAAAACAAAACAAAAAAAAAAAGTTGTAGAAATCAATCAAAAACACGTATTCTCTGAATACGTTTTTTCATATAATACGTTTTTCGTTGAAAAACGTATGTTGAAAATACATTTTTCAATGAAATTTATAAAGAAAACGTATTCTGAGAATACTAGTTTTTAATTTTGGTCCAAATTTTTTTTTTTTCTTTTACTTGTGTCCACTTGTTTTTTTGTTTTTTTGTTTTCATATAAATTACCCCCACAAAAGGCAACATTCTCAAAAGGAACAACACCATGTATGTAGGAATTGATCATTTAAAGGCGGAAAAGCTTTAAGACATGGGCACCTGTTAATAGTTAATATTAATTGCCAGAATTTCTTGATCACGATTTCCTGTTTAGTCCATGAAAGAAACGATGTTTTCTGCTCTTAGTGTGCTTTCGGGAAGCTCTTGAGACAACATATGGAACAAACTGTACCTGCAGAGGATCGAAAAAGTTTTATTCGCACAGTATAACTTGAAGACCTTACGAAATTGTATTACTATAATTGATGGTCAAATTTAAGATCAACTAGAGTATTGTTGCTATATCAGTTCAAAATTTTAGCTTTAGCGTCATTAGTCATGTAAGAAGAATCTACAGAAAAGCCACAGCAGAAAGCTTATAATTTTCTCGGAGAAAATGTAAAACCAAAAATCCCAAAATAACATACATGAGAATTGTTCCTCAGTCCGTAATCATGAAGTGAAGCATTGTCATCGAGTAGCTTCTCATTGTGGCATGAAAGGCAGAAGTTTGCCCACACATGCTTCCTGCAAGATCAAAAAAGGCATTTTTCTCAGTTTTTTTAGAAAAATCTATTATAGATTGGCATAATTCCATTTTTTTTTTCCCATTGTAGTTGTATCTACATTCCAAAATCCTTTTTTTTTTTTTTTCTCTTCACATTCGACAAGGGGGAAAAACAACAACATTACACAACAATTACAAGACTGAACTGCAGAATATGTCTCAATGAAAACCAAAATGCACATTCAGAACAATACCAAGATATATGCCGATGACCCTTGCTCGACTCCTCTGCATCGTTAACCTTCTTATTAATCACCAATTTCAAGTCCTTCACGGTTGCAGAATTCATCACCACGACCTCTACACCCCTCACAAGATTAAATAAAAATCAAAACCAGTATCTCTATATTTGGCGCTCACAAGGTGTTTGTGAAAATGAAAAACAGAAAAAAAATATATATGAAGTAATGTGTACCAAAAGATGTGGTGTCCAATTTGAGGACTGTAACGCGCATGGCGCTGCCAAGCTCCAAGCTGATGAGAGTGTCCACATCGGAAAAAGAAGACTTCTTGGGAACATCGGAAAGAATCGGATCGCCGAGAAGCGCCGTCAGAGTTGATTCTAATCTAGCTTTCTTTATGCTGTTGTTGTACTCCGACGCGGCGGTGCTGGTTCCGGCCTCCTCTGTTACTGCTTTATTACTCTGCGTATATTCATCCATCTCTTATTCAAATTCTGAGGAATTATTTCCGTTTAGTTTTGCCGAATTGTGCCTTTTGTACCCGTTGGTGTGCGAGTTGAAACACTCGGCTTCAGTACCTTCGTTAAATTCCACATTAGAATCACTAAACAGAAGAGTAAAAAAAAGTAAAAAAAAAAAATCAAATCAAATCAAATCATTTCTGGTACCCCATTAATTTTCGCTTTTCATAAGGGATCAATATTATTAATTTGTAGGTCTTGTGTCCGATATACGATTTTATAAGAGTGCGCTCTTCGAAGGAAAAAAAAGGCTAAAGGACACTTACACTTCTTTCAAAAACAGTTACCACAAAGACGAGCTTCTTTAAACAATTCCAGTTTTGAAGTCAAATCCCTTTTCTAATTAAAATCGACGCTCTTTTGCTTCTTTCAACTTTTCTTTTTCTTTCTCTTCAGTCATCTTTTCTTAGTTTATTTTTAATTTATATTAGGTTTACTAGGCAGCCTTCGGCTGTGCACAGCCGGCCCACTGTAATCGTATAGCATTTTACCAGTTATCAGTGTTATGTAAATGTCATATAAATGAGTGTATAAATTATTTTTTTATAAAATTCATGTACTAAAAAAAATTTGATCAAAGCAATCATGTATCTATTAAATAATAACATTCGAATAACTTTAGGCGGTAATCTAAAAGAATTTAGTACAATAACATGGTAAACATACTGTATCATTGCATGATGTTACCCATAAATATTATTCATGTTGGAGCCATACATATAGATTATGCTAATACAAAAAGGTCCTATATCATAAGTTCATAACAAAATCCAATAACATGCACAAGGAACATAAAACTAAGTCTTTGCTTTCACAAGGAATTGAAGTTGAAATTACATTCCTACAATAATCTTCAAGAATTTTTTAAGTACAATTCATATTAATAGAGAGAGTTGAAAAATAGAATACCAACAGAAAATATTTAATTGAACAGTAGTAGAGTTCCACCCCCACAATTCCCATATATAACGTTGATTCAGTCATCAAAACAAACACAGAAGTAACAAAAATACCTCACTCAAAACATTCAACCAAATATTTGAAATACAATGGATTAAACATTACTTCATAGTTCAAGTCTTCAAGTCTTGATCTCCTAGTACTCACTTCTGGTTCTATGAAAATAAAATATTTTCAACAAATATGATAATATCCTTAGTTTATTTTCAACAAATCAGAACTAAAAATTTAAATGAACGTGCAAAAATGACGAAGAATGCATACACGTAACCACCACATGAATGAATAGAGAACAGAGAGGAGACCTCATGAGAATATTGCAATTAGTTATCTATGAATGAAGTAGAAAATGGTTATATAATGGTTTGATATACCCAAAGATGGCCTTATCGCATTTTCCAGCTAACTACTATCAAAACCTAACTACTAAAAAAAAGTGAAATCATCTCTAAAAATTTTGCTCATCATAGCCAAACTCGCTCTTCATACTCTTACCAAAATGATTGTTGTCACGGTGGATAAAAGTTGTATATTTTGTGTCTCAATAGCTTCATAGTAGAATAAAATAGCACCAAGCGAAAACCAACAAAAATTCAATTAGATGCAATAGAAAAATAAATGAAAAAACTTGACAAAAAAAGTAGCAAAGATAAATGGACTCACAATCAAATATGTAACTTAACTGAAAGAAATTAAACATAACTGAAAGAAAGCCCCAACTCTTATTAATAAAATTGAAATCAAACTTTGAAAATCTATGTGTCCCTTCAGACCGCCAAACTTCTCAGAACACTCTACAGCATTCACAAAAAACAGAGAAAGAGTAATCAATAATGAAAATGAAGGAAATGGCAAAAACTATTAGAACCAAATGGCTGCATAAACATTGGTGGGGGAAAAGAAAACAAAAAAAAAAAGAAACAAAGAGGTACCTTCACATAAATAATCGGATCATAGTATCCCACGTGTGCTCGCAAATGATACACACAACCCCTCAACATCTAAAAACATTTTTTCACCTCTGCTATTGCTTCTTGCGTACTCATCCAAAGTTTTATCCCACATACACTCTGCAATATGCTAACAATCATTGGATTTCAATAACAATAAATAAAAGAAATAAATAATCATATTAATTATTTTTTAATGAAAATAGATTGTAAATTGAAAATATAGAATTGCACAACGAAAGATTTATCTCAAAGTACATAAATGTAAATAATCAGTCACTACTACAAATAAATTGCGTAAAGTTGTAACAAACTTACAGAAGCTAAATGACACTCGACAACCCTGGTGTTGTAGTTAGTTGCAACAGTAACTTCATTTTGAGACTCAGCCAATGAGTATGCAATAACAAATGAGCCGCCTGCAAAAAGCCAAAATGGTTTGACTGTGGACAGTAAAGGATTTGGAAATACCTTTTTTTCACAAAATTTAAAATTTGAAATAACTATTCAGCTAATAAAGAATTTATTTTTCCATTGTTACATGCAACAATTATGAAAACATGAAAACAGACTCATCAACAGACAGACGGGAAAACTTATATTGTTCAGGTAAGCTTGACTGAGGACAAAATGGATTAAATCCAAAAAAAAATTTAAAAANTTAAATCCAAAAAAAATTAAAAAAAAAATCACTTCCTACTTTGTAAGATCATATGTCATGATCGATTTCTCTCACCAAAGCTAAACATTTTAAATTCCAAAAGCAAGCCACATCCACTTTATCTCCTGAACAACAAATGAGCAAAATCCTTATATAACTTATATATAACAGCACAAGTTTCTAAAAAGATTGATAATAATATATATGAATAGACCCAAATTAATAGCTAATTTCTGCTCTACCAGGAAACTTTTACTTCAGAAGGGAACAAACTATTTCATAATGTATCTTGATGCAATGTGATGGCATTTTGGAGTTAATGTCAGGAATAGCCATTCATTTAAACAAGTCCAATTGCATGAAATTCAACTACTTCAACATCATTATAAGACAAAACAAGAACCAAGGCAAGTACATCGAATTTTTCCACTAAAAAAGGATCAAACTTCATTCTAAAAAATGATTAAGAGACTTAAAATTTTGAGTACTGAAAGTCCATCAAAATCGAGGTCATTATCAGAGACATTCTTCTCACAAAACACATCAAAAAATACAAATATAAAAGACAGAGGATAAAAGGTAAACTAAATTTTTCAACTCATTTGCATATTTGGTTTCAACGATCACAATAAGACGTGCCTTGAATACAAACTATTCGATGATAAATCACTCTTTTCAGCGTAGAACCACATATATGAAACTCAACTTTAGCTATTCATCCACTTACATCAGCTAAAAATAGCCAAAATTTGTCATTTCCCAAATTCCACCAATCAAGCTTTCAATAGAAAATTCCAAAAAAACCAGTAAAAATTTAAAAAAAAAAAAAGAAAAAGAAAGAAAAACATATATAACATAAAATCAATGACAAATTACCGTAGAAACGTGGGCAGTCCCGACAAAATAAATATCACAGACGGAATATGTTCTAATCTCATTTGAGGATATTCCAAATTAATATCTAGCTTATAAACAAAACACAATCAATCAACACAAGATCAATCAACGTAAAATGATGCTTCTGATTCTTATGTTTAATTGGTGCTTAAATTAAATCCAAATAGAAAATGTATAAAATCTAAATTAATAGATATTGTAAAATTAAAATTATGAACTTTTATAATGGTGATGATTTATAATATCCCTTAATGATAGGGGAAAAATATGTTGAAGATGAATCTTTTGAACTGCATATTAAAAGGAGTTTATGCTCAGCACACAAATAATCATCCATTACCAAATACAACCAGTTTAAAATTTCAAAGGCCAATGTAGTAGAATGATAATTGAACAACTTGAGAAAATTCACGAACACAAACAGGTTTTCAGCTTCAAAGAGAAATATATAGTTATACATAATCAGGACATCAGGTGTATACCGGAACGTATATGTTGTACTTAGTTAGGTTCTCATGTAACCAATACAAAGAAACTGAGGTAATGGAATGTTTTTGTTTGTATAGAATCAGATTTATCACTTTTACAGATGCATTGAGATCAAGAATAAACATGAACTTACAGATTAGCACATGAAATTATTTCAAAGAAAAAAAAAAAATCAAACCAGAAAAGAGAGGATTTGTCACTTTTACAAATAAATTTAGCTCAAGAATAAACATGACAAGCTTACAGATTAGCGCATGAAATTTTTTCCATGAAAAAATTTCAAACCAGAAACAGGGTAGAATCAGATTCATCACTTTTACAGATGAATTTAGCTGAAGAAAAACATGACAAAAGCTAAAGGATAAAAAGGAACATCAGATCCATCCAAAACTTAATTTACAGAATTAGAAAAGAAAAAAGCGAGAAAATTAACAACACGGACCAGATGAAGAAAAATTGAAGCTCAAACATCAAGGAAATCCCAAAAAAATCAGCAGTAAACACACTCACACAAAATTACATATGGTATTGAATTGCAGAGAGGGAAAAAAATTACCAGAAATTCAAGCGATGCAGTAAACAAGGGCGAAGATCATGCCACCAAAAGCACAAACAACCCCCTGAATCCCGACCATCGAGCATTTGCTGTCGGACCTCGAGAGCCCCATCATCGTCAATATCGTAATGTATAGGAACATGAAAATTGCTATGATCTCGGCTATGCCGGCCCTCCAGAAGAACCAAGTATGGAGCTCACCGGGCTCGAACAGGGGCGTCGAGGGCGCCTCCTTGTAGTCCTTGCTCTGGACGGAGGTTCCCAGCGACTGCTGGTCAGACAAAACTGGTAAATGAGAAAGAATTTCAGACTCACTTTGTTCTTGGCCGTCTTTTCTCTCTCTCGTGGTTAATCAAGGTTGTATGATGCGATGGTAGGAGCGGTGTCGAGGAGATAGAAAGACTGGTACGGTGATTAGGGTCTTGGAAAACTGAAACCGAGAAGAGAAATGAGTTGGAGAACAGGGTAAGCAAAACGACGTCAATTTTATGACAATAACAACGTTTATAAAACCTGAAGTGAAAAACTGGTCACGCGTCACTCATTAAGGGCAATACCTTCCTTTTTATATATATCGCACAACCCGGCCCATAACACCAAAGTATTTATGTTTGAAGGTGATACTCTCATATTTTAATCAAGTGGATCAAAAATTGCTTTAAATGATTATTGAAAAAAAATTTATACTCTCAAGCGCACCTAAAAACATTGATAAAATGAACAAATTATATGGCAAAAAGTTGAACCCACGTATGACTATTAAACCACAATTTTTAGTTTCCAAAATTAAATTGATCAAACATTGTTTATGTGATGACCAATTTGTCGTAAAACCCACCATGCTTATTAATTGGTTTAAAAACTATTTGTTTTACTTGTGTAATTAGTTTGACCACAAGGGGCCGCCATTTATCTCAAATTTCAGCATATATTGGTTCCCGACCTATTTTGTTGTGGATATTTTTTTTTATGAGATATATGCCCAATGACGTCAGAAATTTGTAATAACATCTCATCATTGAGAAACAATCTTACAACAATTTTCTCCTAAAGTCGATACGTTTTGGAGATGAAATTAAGGTGGGTGTTTTTTAATAATAAACACATTTAGGTTTTTTTATAATAAATGGACTTAAATGGTGTAGGTGAGAAGATGTGCCACCAAAATTTTTTTTCATCTTTTTTTAGCGGTGGGCGTCGCCCTGCATATATGGTCTAAAAAAATATTGGTTGGATCATTTTTTTCCAATTCAAATGGGTATACTCATTTTTTGTGAAAATTTCTATATCCTATCACGCCCTATAATTTTATAGTCATAAGGCAAAAAATAAAAATAAAAAGTCTAAGAGTAACGCTACTCTACGACAGGACTTGGAATTTGTCAAGAGAAAAAGCCGTCTTCTTCGATCCCCTTTCTCCCAACCCTAACCGCCGCTCGTTCTCCTTCAATTCCGAGTCGATTGGCCTTCCTCAGCAGCAATTAAGCTCGAAGCGGTGGTCATCCCTGGCCGCCTGGCCTTCGCCCGGTTTCTCGCGCCTCTCTCTTTGCTCGCTCAGGTCAGCCTTTATCTCTTAAGATTGGGTCGGTTTTCTTTGGCCGATCTGCGGGCTCTTCTCTTCGGTTTCCTAGTGAGTGGTGACGGGAGGTGGGTTTCGAATCCCCGCCGAGTTCTCTGTTTTCTTCCCTTTTCCTCTGTTGGTGGGCCTGGGGAGGACCATCGTTCTGCCCTCCGGCCAGTGGTGATGGCAGAGGCGGGGCGGTGGTGGGCGGAGGATTGCGGCGAATTTGGTCGGGTGGATGGTGCCTCGGTTGTTCGACGGCGATGGTGTCGGACGGCCGAAGCTCCGCTGTGCTTCCATACTTTTTCCCCGTTCCTTTGATGTTGGGTCTGGGGTTGACCATTGCTCTGACCTCCGGCCAGTGGTGATGGCAGAGGTGGGGCAGTGGTGGGTGGTGGTGTGCAGTGGTTTCGGGTGGTTGGTGATGTGGTTGCGGCCTCGGCATCTTTGTGGTTCGGGGGTTTACCGGGTTTGGTTGGACTCGCTAGTGGTGTTAGTGGGCTCGATCACGTGGTTGTCCTGAAGCATTTTTGATGTTGAGGTTGTGGCTCGAGTTTGATTTCGGATGTTGACCTGGGGCTTGGGTTTTGACTTCGTTAGGCCACCATGTTGGTGTTTGGGCAGTTTCGGGTCGGCTCTCTTTGGCTGTGGGACTCTCTCTGGATTGACTCGGTATCCATCGGCTCAGCTTGGTTTCGTTGCTTAGGAAGGGCTTATTTAGTATGCTTAGTGTTTGTTTGTTGTTTTCTGTGATTTTTGTTCGTTAGTTGGTCTGTGTGTTTGTTTGTCTTTGTTTGGATATGAATACAGGCTAGGCATTGTGCAGTGGCTCTGTTATTTATGTTCCTTTATTTTCGGTTGTGGAGTTCTCTAGGCCGCTATGTGCGTGTCCTCTCAGTTTTCTCTTCCTGTTCTTTTATTAGGCGTGTTTTTGGTTTGGGCCGTTGGCCCCTGTCTCATTACCCTGTTGGGGTCTTAGATTACCCCGTTGGGGTCTTGTAATTTATTCTCTTTGCACTTTTGTGCTTTTTATAGTACATCTATCGTTCCGG
>BKCP01005361.1:277668-308684 GCA_008636005.1 Striga asiatica | reverse complement strand
AAAAAAAAAAAAAATAACATGAAATACAAATTCACCAAAAAGTTGAGGTTGGCCACGTGACATTGAAAGAGGGCCCCCAACCTACGTTTATTAAGATGTAGAGGGAAGAATAGATTACATTATCCTTACTGTTTATCTTAAGTTTATTACTAATTTATCTTAAGTTTATCTTAAATTTATTACCAGTTTATCTTAAGTTTATTACAAATTTATCTTAAGTTTATTACCAGTTTTTAACTAAATTAAGAACAAGCAAATATACAATAAATTCATATTCAAAATAAAACTTAAGATAAAGTACAAATAATAATAAAAAAAAATCATTACCCATACAATTTATCTTAAGTTTATTACCAATTTTTAACTAAATTAAGAACAAGCAAATATACAATAAATTTATATACAAAATAAAACTTAATATAAACTACAAATAATGAGAAAAAAATCATTAACCATACGGTTTATCTTAAGTTTTTTTTTACCATTTTTTTAACTAAATTAAGAACAAGCAAATACACAATAAACTCATATACAAAAATAAAACTGAACATAAACTACAAATAATAATAAAAAAAAAAACATTAACCATAATACATCAATAAACATCAGATTTACTAAAAACAAACCCAGCATAAATGAGTATTCTTTCAACCGAGATTACATCAGATATGTGCACAACATATTAAAAATATAATGCCGGCACAGGGATCCGAAAGGGTAGTACGCCCAACAAGCATCGTGATCTCGACAAATCGTCGAACAACATCCCAACCTGAAAAGAATTTTGGTCATCTAATCGGTTTGTGTCTCGGGTTTCGAGCGTTGAAATTTCGTCAACAACCAATTGGGGATCCGACGAGAATTTTCATTCAAGAGCGAAAAAATCAAATAGTTGTTTCAAAAATCAAAGGAAAATTAAGCAAAAACAAATAAAATCCAACCAGATCTGAGATTCAAATGCCAATCAATGAGACCCCCAACAAAAAAAAATAAATAAATAAATAAATTAGTAAAGCACACCTTTTCGATTACCACCTTCATCACCGGTGTGGATCTGTTGGTCGATTGCTGTCTGAGTGGCCGTGTGAAACTTGCGGTCGGTTGAGAGAGGTCCGAACAGGAGCGCGTGGGGAGGCGAAGGCGGTGGCAAGTTGTGGAAAAGATAGTCATATTATCCCATCAACATGGATCTATGTCGTTCCCACACAAATTCGGATGTGGAGAAATAAGAAGAAAAAAGAAAGAGAAAGGAGGAGGAGAGAGGAGGAGAGGTGAAATTGAAATGTCGTTCCCACACAAATTCGGATGGAATTGAAATGTTAAAAACAATCGTAATTTTGACTTAATGGATACTGATGTGCGAAAAATTTATTGATCTCGTTAAATGGGATATATTTGTTTAAGGGACCGTCCAGGGGGTAATTAACTCAAAAAAAAGCATATTGGGCCTGATACTTTATTCTCTTGATTGCAAATGTTTACAAATTACTAAATCAAACCTATTAGGTAGTTCGCTTGCCTATTTGTACACATTGACAAATGAAGACTTTGGCAAATCACTTGGTCCAATATCCTTTCTGTCCAAAGCAAAGCTCCCTCGCCGTCCAAATTGGGGTTTTCTTAACTTCACAATATCACCATAGACATGGAGCCCCTCCCCTCTTCTTGCCTCATCCACATAGACAATAGCCTCTCCACAATCACAATTCCGCAGTCGAGGCATCTTTTTCGGGTTCGGTGAAATTGCAGCCATCTTCAATTGGGGTATTTAGACTTGTCTTTGTGTTGTTTATGGTATTTAGACTTCCTTGAGTATGCCTTTAATCTGAATTCAGTTGTCTAGTTGGTTCATTCGACTAGTTAATTCAGCTGTCTAGCTGGTTCATTCTGAAAGTTCCATGCACCAAGTTGCCTCCACCAAACCTTCAATGGCACACACATGAAGAAATTCAAGCACACCAATGGAGAAGTGATTCCCACCAACCTTCTTCATTCATACACATTTGTCAATGGTGGTGTGCTCAATCTTGCCTATAAATAGACTCCTTATTTCATTCATTGAAATCATCCATGAGTGTGATCAATCAACCTTATTAATTTTCTGGTACAGTAAAGGCACAGAAGAGTAAAAAATAAATTTAAAAAAAAATCAAATCAAATCAAATCATTTCTGGTACCCCATTAATTTTCGCTTTTCATAAGGGATCAATATTATTAATTTGTAGGTCTTGTATCCGATATACGATTTTATAAGAGTGCGTTCTTTGAAGGAAAAAAAAAAAAAAAATTGGGCCTGATACTTTATTCTCTTGATTGCAAATGTTTACAAATTACTAAATCAAACCCATTATGTAGTTTGCTTGCCTATTTGTACACATTGACAAATGAAGACTTTGGCAAATCACTTGGTCCAATAGCCTTTCTGTCCAAAGCAAAGCTCCCTCGCCATCCAAATTGGGGTATTCTTAACTTCACAATATCACCATAGCCATGGAGCCCCTCCCCTCTTCTTGCCTCATCCACATAGACAATAGCCTCTCCACAGTCACAATTCCGCAGTCGAGGCATCTTTTTCGGGTTCGGTGAAATTGCAGCCATCTTCAATTGGGGTATTTAGACTTATGTTTGTGTTGTTTATGGTATTTAGACTGCCTTGAGTATGCCTTTAATCTGAATTCAGTTGTCTAGTTGGTTCATTCGACTAGTTAATTCAGCTGTCTAGCTGGTTCATTCTGAAAGTTCCATGCACCAAGTTGCCTCCACCAAACCTTCAATGGCACACACATGAAGAAATTCAAGCACACCAATAGAGAAGTGATTCCCACCAACCTTCTTCATTCATACACATTTGTCAATGGTGGTGTGCTCAATCTTGCCTATAAATAGGCTTCTTATTTCATTCATTGAAATCATCCAAGAGTGTGATCAATCAATCTTGAGAGTGTTGAAACACAACCAAGTAGAGTTGTGGGAGAGTGAGAGTTTTTTGTTAGAGTTTGTAAATCTCTTGTTTTTGTTCTTGTGAGTAATAGAAACTTATTTTTTTCTTAATTATGTTTATGATCTTGGGATGATACCACAACAAGTGGTATCAGAGCTTGGTTTGAAGCTTTCGAGCTTATTTTGAATTTTTCCGTGCTTCTATAGAAATTTTGAGTTTATGAGTTGTGCTCGAAATTCGATTCTGAGGACACCGTTAGATTCGTCTCGTCGAGACGTTCACGGCGGTATCTTACAGGCGAAAAACGGACACTGGAGCTGAGAGTTATAGCCTTCTGAAGTTCTGAGGAAAAAAAATAAAAAAATCTGGTGAAGAAGACGATGATGTGGTGCCCTGTCATCTGACAAGTCATCGCCATGTCAGCAAAGAAGGCCCAGTCACCAGCCACATCAGCAGTCCAGTCATATGCCACATCAGCAGACCAGCCACCTGCCACATCAGCGAAGAGGGTCCACTGCCACGTCAGCAGTCCCAATCAGCTGCCAAGTCAGCAATCCGACCCCAGTCAACCGCCACGTCATCCGTTGACTGCCACGTCATCACCGTGGATAAAAATAAACCCTCCCCCCATTTTCGACTGTTCCGAACGCAACGGTGCTGTCCATTTTTCAAAATACAGCTTCGATTTGTCCCAAACAGATCATTGAAGGTGTAAAATGGACATGGAAGAGTCAACTTCATCTTCTGGAGCTATGATTATGCTCATGGCTACCAATTATACGCTGTGGAAACCTCGGATTGAAGATTTCCTCAGCTGTAAAGAGCTCTTTGACCCGATAGAGCTGGAGGGTATTAACCCTGATCCGTCCAAGGCGTTAGAATGGAAGAAAATCAACCGAAAAACTATTGGTCAAATCCGACAATGGATAGACCATAGTGTCTTCCATCATGTTGCACAAGAAACCGACGCATATGTCCTTTGGAGGAAGCTGGAGGACATGTACCAGGCCAAGACCGCTCGGAATAAGGCCTTATTGATGAGGCGCTTAGTCAATATGAAGTTGAAAAGTGGAAATTCTGTTGCCGAGCATACCAGTGAGTTCCAGAGCCTAGTAAATCAGCTATCTTGCGTGGAGATGCCGCTTGGAGATGAAATGCAATCTCTGCTACTTCTTAGTTCCCTTCCTGATAGCTGGGAAACACTCATTGTTACTCTCAGCAATTCAGCCTAAAACGGCAAACTTTCCATGTCAGTTGTCAAGGATGCCTTATTCAATAAAGAGGCAAGAAGGAAAGACATGAGCACAGATCGGACCCATGCCCTTGTAATAGAGAATCGAGGAAGACCACAAGGCAAGCAACAAAGAAGCAGTAGAGGAAAGAGTAGGGGTAGAAGCAAAGGGAGGCAATCAGATGATCGAAGATCACACGTGTGCTATCATTGTGGTCTAGAAGGTCATATGAAGAAGAATTGCTATAAATGGCTCGAGGAGCAGGGCAAAAGCAATTCTCAGCCGAAGAACAGTTCTCAGTAGAAGAACAAGGGCAAAGGTGGTGAAACTCTTATCACTGTCTCAGGGGAGGTAGCATATTGCTCTACCCATGGTGAGACATGCCTTCATGTCTCACGAGAAGACATGAAATAGGTGGTAGATACTGCAGCATCCTATCACGTTACTCCTAACAGGAAATATTTCACAACATACCAAGCTGGAGACTTTGGATTGGTGAAGATGGGAAAATCCAGTTCCTCTATTATTGTCGGAATTGGTAATATCCAGGCAACGACAGGAACCGGGAGTACAATCCTATTGCAGGATGTTAGACATGTGCCAGATCTTAGGCTGAATCTTTTGTCAGTGGTTACTCTTCACAAAGAAGGATATGAAAATCACTTTGGTGCAGGCACATGGAAGTTGTCAAAGGGTGTTCTGAAAATTGCCCGAGGATATGTTTGTGGGACGCTGTACAAAACACATTTGAAGATCAGTACAGAAAGTCTTAATGTTGCAGAGGAAGCTTCCCAGGATCTATGGCACCATAGACTTTGCCATATGAGTGAGAAAGGGTTGACTACCCTGATGAAGAAGGATCTTATCAAGGTTGATAAGAGTGCTGCGTTGGGCTCTTGCAGTCATTGCCTGTCCAGCAAGCAGCATAGAGTCTCATTCAATACAAATTTAAAAAAGAGATCAAAGTTGTTAAGCTTAGTACACTCTGATGTTTGCGGTCCCATGGAGGTTGAATCATTAGGTGGAAGCAGATATTTTCTGACTTTCATTGATGACGCTTCTCGAAAGATGTGGGTATATTTCCTGAATACGAAGGACCAAGTGTTCGAGTACTTCAAGTCATTTCACATCATGGTGGAACGTGAAACAGGAAAGAAGTTAAAATGTTTCCGATCTGGTAATGGAGGCGAGTATACTTCCTAGGAGTTCAATGCATATTGCAGGACATATGGCATTCGACATGAGAATTCAGTACCACGTACCCCTCAACACAACGGCGTTGCTGAAAGAATGAATCGGACTATCATGGAGCGTGTCCGAAGCATGATGAATATGGCTAAACTACCAAAGCCATTTTGGGAAGAAGCTGTCAAGACCGCATGTTATCTAATTAACCGATCACCTTCAGTTCCATTAAATTTTGAAGTTCCAGAGAGAATATGGACTGGTAAGAATCCGACATACTCACATCTCAGAGTATTTGGTTGTGTAGCATATGCACATGTATCCAAAGAGCTCAGAAAGAAGCTCGATGCGAGGTCCATCCCATGCATTTTCATTGGTTATGGAGATGAAGAATTTGGATACAGATTTTGGGATCCAAAGGAGAAAAAAGTGATCAGAAGTAGGGACGTTGTGTTCCAAGAAAATTTGACAATAGAAGACATGGAAAAACCCAAGATGTCTCAGAAGTCAAATGTGGGTGCTCAAGTTTCAGATGAAGCACCAAAATTGTTCTGGAGAAACAATGAAGATGATGTACTAGAAGAAGAGGAGGAGACAGACGAGAATGCAGAGCAAGGGGAGCAACAACCCATCTTGCCAAAGCAAGGGGAGCAACAACCCATCTTGCCTGAGTAAGGGAAGCCACAACCCATTTTGCCAGACAACAACGTTTGAAGTTCTTCTCAGATGGTTCTACGCACTCGTAGATTTGAACGAGGTTATATACCATTAAAAAGGTATTCATCATCTTAATACCTTCTATTGACAGAAGATGGAGAACCAGAGAATTTTCAAGAAGCCATATCTCATAAGGATAAAGAAAAATGGATGATTTCGATGCAGGAAGAGTTAGATTCTCTGCGGAAAAATCAAACTTATGAGATTGTTAAACTTCCAGAAGGGAAAAAGACTTTAAAAAACAAATGGGTGTTCAAGCTGAAGGTGAAACACAAAGCTCGATTGGTTGTCAAAGGTTTTCAACAGAAGAAAGGGATTGATTTTGATGAGATCTTTGCACCAGTTGTCAAGATGACCTCAATTCGAGTCATATTTGACTTAGCAACAAGTATGAATTTGGAGCTTGAACAGATGGATGTGAAGACAACTTTTCTTTACGGAGATTTGAAAGAAGAAATCTATATGCAACAGCCAGAAAGTTTTGAGGTTTTAAGTGAGAGCCTCGTGTGCAAGCTATCTAAAAGCTTGTATGGTCTGAAGCAGGCACCAAGGCAGTGGAATAAGAAGTTTGACTCATGCATGCAGAGTCAAGGTTATAAAAAGACTACTGCAGATGAGTGTGTTTACATCAAGAAATACTCAAACGGGGTTTTCATAGTTCTTTTATTGTACGTCGACGACATGTTGATCGTTGGGAATGATGCAGAGAAGATAAGTCAGCTGAAGAAAGAACTTTCCAAGTCTTTTGATATGAAAGATTTAGGAAAGGCTCAACAGATTCTTGGGATGCAGATTACTCGAGACCGGGAGAACGGCAAGTTATGGCTATCAAAAGAGAAGTACATTGAACGAGTACTTGAAAGATTCAATATGAGTGATGCCAAACCAGTGGGTATTCCACTTGAGAATTATTTCAAGTTGAGCAAAAGATCATGTCCCACATCCAAGGAAGAGATTAGGGAGATGTCTGCAGTGCCATACTCATCAGCAGTTGGAAGTTTGATGTATGCAATGGTATGTACCAGGCCAGATATTGTTCATGCCGTGGGTGTAGTGAGTCGTTTTCTTTCTAACCCTGGGAAGGAGCATTGGGAGGCAGTCAAATGGATTCTCAGATACTTAAAGGGTACTTTTAAGTTATGTCTTTGTTACGGGGGAGCAGATCCAATCTTGGAAGGATACACCGATGCTGATATGGCCAGAGATATTGATTGCCGAAAATTCGGGTTATGTCTACACTTTTGCAGGGGGAGCCATTTCTTGGCAATCAAGATTGCAGAAATGTGTTGCTTTATCCACAACAGAAGCTGAATATATTGCTGCCGCTGAAGCTGGTAAAGAAATGTTGTGGCTAAAACGCTATCTCCATGAACTTGGGATCAAGCAGAAAGAGTATAAGGTATATTGTGATAGTCAAAGTGCTATTGACTTAAACAAGAACTCTACGTACCATGCCCGCACAAAGCATATTGATGTTCGGTATCAATGGATACGCGAGAAGATTGATCAACAGCTGTTGAAACTAGTGAAGATCAATACGAAAGAGAATCCATCAGATATGTTAACAAAAGTAGTTACACTGGATAAGCTTAAGCTATGCAGAGACATAGTAGGAATGCTTGTTTAGAACTTGAATGGAAAGGGGAGAATTGAAAGTTCCATGCACCAAGTTGCCTCCACCAAACCTTCAATGGCACACACATGAAGAAATTCAAGCACACCAATGGAGAAGTGATTCCCACCAACCTTCTTCATTCATACACATTTGTCAATGGTGGTGTGCTCAATCTTGCCTATAAATAGGCTTCTTATTTCATTCATTGAAATCATCCAAGAGTGTGATTAATCAACCTTGAGAGTGTTGAACACAACCAAGTAGAGTTGTGGGAGAGTTTGAGACTTTTTTTGTTAGAGTTTGTAAATCTCTTCTTTTTATTCTTGTGAGTAATAAAAACTTATTTTCTCTTAATTATGTTTATGATCTTGGGATGATACCACAACACATTCGGCTAGTTAATCTTCAATTGGGGTATTTAGACTTGTGTCTATGCTGTTTATGGTATTTAGACTGCCTTAAGTATGCCTCTGATCTGAATTCAGCAAGGTTGTCAAAACCGGACCGGTCATCGAACCAGTGAAGCTACCGGTTTAATTAATATTAATTTTTATTTATTTTATATGTATAATATATAAATATATATATTTTTATCATTAATTTTATAGCGTATAATAACATTTGTCTAAATAAATAAAAATAAAAAATTTATCTACATGTTTATGTAATGACAACATTTTGTAAGAATACTACATAATGTCCAACCAAATTTGTCCCTTTGAGCATTTCTAAACTTCTAAGAGCAAAAATAAAGCCCAAATAAAATAATTGTGCAACGCCCAATAAAGTTTAAGAGGTTTAATATAGTCCATTTCAGCCATTGAGCAAAAGTAACTTAATGTCCTTTTTTTTTTTAAACAAGAAGACTTTTTTTGCCCAAAGCAAACATTAAATTGGGCCCAAAACACACATTAATTGTCCTTTTTTTTTCTAACTTCCAGCAGCCTGCTCGCGGCCCAATAAATTGGGACAGCCTGTTTGTTTTGCACATCCCACATCGGATAAGGAAAACTAAAACATCAGCTTCTTATACCGTTTTGCAACCCTCCAAGGACATGAGCGCAACTGGACCGCTGGGCCGCGTAATCCGCTACTGGTTTTAGCGGTTTTTGACAGGTTCAAGCGGTTTTTGACCGGTTTCGGGACCAGTGGTTCCATGTCTCAAATCGGACCGGTAAAACCGGTCGGTCCGGTCTGGCTTTGACAGCATTGCATTATAATTCAGCTGTCTAGTTGGTTCATTCGGCTAGTTAATCATTATGTGATATTAATGAAGTCAATCGTTCAAAAAATAAAGTACATTTGCAAAATAAATTAGCCTACCCAGACTTGCTTGGGACTAAAGGTTATGTTGTTATTGTTGTTGTTGTAAAATAAATTATTCACGGATAATTGAATAACTGGAAAAGTAGTTGAATTTTACGAAATAGATCGAGGTCCAATTCAACCAACCATCTAACCTCAACAACACGAAGAAAAATTTCATGAAATAAGCTTTTTGAACTTCACCTCAGCCGGTGCAAAAACAAACCTAAAGATGCATGATTTCGAGATGATATGACAAAACACCAAACTCAACGTCCACAAATTCAAAACCTGCCAGTTTCATTAGACTTACAGTCTCACAACCGGTCAAAATAATCTTTAGAAAGTAACAATATCACAATAAAGAAACACAAAAACCACCCCATAATCAGAACCCCATGCCATAATCTGTGAAGACACAACAATCTCAATCATTCTCTCATCTTATCCAAACCAATGACAACCCAACACATTGATTCTTGGTTATATACTACACATCACTAAACTCTCACGACAAAACGGAAGCAATTCATTTACTCCTCCATTCGGTTGTCTTCCATTTGCTGTTGGGAAACCTTGACCTTGGTCTTAGGCAAGGTGAGTGAGGGATCCTTTTGTAAAGCAACAGGAGCTTTGACCAAGTTAATGCCCTGGCTCAGTTCATTCATTGCCTCTTTTGCCAACTGGGCCTTCTTTCCTTTCATCCTGTCCAAGTTTTCACACGTGCAAATAAAAGTTAAAACACAATGGCCAATTACAAGTCTTCGCAGGAGAAGACGGGGAAATTATTTTTAAAACGGAAAAATCCTCTTGATTTCTGTTTCTTGTTATGGAATTTCACCCTCAGGAGAGGAATTTGATAGATCAAATACAAACCTCGATGGGGTATTTGTCAATTTGATAGACAATTAAAGTTTTTATTAGTAGGTAAAAAAACCTTAGAGGGTATATGGTACAAAATGGTAACAGATTAAAAGGGAAAAATAACCTCTTGGCATGGTGTCTGGCCTCCCTATCAACTCTGACTTTATCAATCTTCTTAATGGCCTTGAGAGTGTTCTCCGTGACATTTCTGTCATATCTTTCAGGCCTATTTCTCTTCCTCTCAAACTCAAATGTCGCATCCTTCGAAATTTGAATGAAAAGACAACAGATTTTGAAATAAGAACCAAATTCTATTGCTGAGAATATAAGAAGCTTCAAAATAAGGCTCACTAATGATATTTACCTGAGTCATGTCCTTTCCATGCAATCTTCTGTA
The DNA here is from genome assembly GCA_008636005.1 of Striga asiatica. Classification (NCBI taxonomy): domain Eukaryota; kingdom Viridiplantae; phylum Streptophyta; class Magnoliopsida; order Lamiales; family Orobanchaceae; genus Striga; species Striga asiatica. The sequence continues at coordinate 298,428 of BKCP01005361.1, read as the reverse complement.
AGCCTTGGTCCATTTTACTTTGCGTGGATTTCTCTTCATCTTGAAGTTTTTGTGGCATTTTGATCGACAAAATCTAAAAATCTACAAAATCAAAGTACAAAGGAGTTCGTGCATTTAAAATGCATAAATGCAAAACAAAACGTAACGGCACGATAATAATCATCTAAGGGGCAATGTTTTCAGTGAACCCACAGAGTTCTATGAGAAAATTGTTCAATCTTTCATTCCTTTCACGAAACTAAATTGACAAATGGCAAAACACCAAAAATACAATTTGCATAATCAGCAGACATAAAATGCTTCCGGACAATGGATGTAAAATCTGATGAATGCAACAACGCGAGCAATATACACATGCTGGCATGCAAGAACATCAAAATAATCAAACAAAACCATGAAAGAATCCCTCTTACAAGAAATAAACTTTTGAATAACAAGAGCTTCACCGAATCTAATATATTACTACATATAGAGAAGCAATAGCAAGAAAAGTGGGATTTTGCTATAGAACATTCAACATTGATTTTTGCAAGTTAACCGCAAGTTAACTAATATTTCAATTGCAGCTTAAAATCAATTTTACAGATGCTTTAAGAAAAATGTTTCAAGAAATCAAATTCATTTCAGCAGATCACTAATACATAACTACTAGATTTTCATCTTCAGGATATTAAATCTCACATTATCATAAATCAAATCGGAGATTCTCTCTCCAACAAAGACGATTCTCAACAAGCAACGATTCAAAGATGTTAAAAAAATACATAGAAAACAATAAAAGTCCTCTTTTTTTACCTTTGCATCATTACGAACAAATTGAATCCCATGGCCTGGGTAAATCGTAGAAGAACAGAACCAGCACTTCTCCAACCTCATCTTAGTAGCGTGTCAAAGGCACACTGCCCAGCTGTTTCAACAATAAATTGGCAGATCACATGCTGCCGTCAAATGACTCAAATAACAAAAACAATTGAATAACAATATCTATATGCAGAAAAAACTATGCACTAATACTAACCCAACACTTGAAATTAGAAAACTAAATGGTGATACTAGATTAGGAAAACCAGTAGAATACAACGTATTAGTGGTACAATCAACATAATCAACGAGAAGAGGTTCCTTTTCTTTTTCACAGCAAAAAAAGGAAGATAAAAAATGGAGAAAATAAATCAGAAAGATAGAGCACACTGAAAAGAATTTCGAGATAAAGAAGAAATTTCATGCAGATTCAGATTAGAGAGACACCATACCTTCAATTGGGGCTAAGAGGCCAATGAGACAGTTGAACAGAGAGGGGTTAGGGTTTTAACTTTTATATCGTGATACTAAAAAAGCCCGGCCCGAGGTCGACTCCACAATTGACATAAGATTTCCCAAGCTAATTTGGTTGGGTAAGTCAGTCCTATATGTTTTGGGATAGTGTCGTCTATTAAATAAACATAGATTTGCTCATGATTCCAACAAAATATTTTTGTCAGAACTTAATATTGCAAATTCAAATGGGAGCAAAATAACATTGAAGTGTTCATTAGATTGTTGTTGAAATTCTATTGTAATATATTTTCATTGAAATTTCATCATTTTTTTTGTAGTAAAAGTAGGACTCCAAAAGAAAAATTATTGTATTATATATAATATTGTGTGCAACAAAATACCCATAAAATTCTCCTTTTGGGAGCAGCCGTCTCCGGCGATTATGCAACGCCCTGAATCAGAAATAATATTAAGAACGATTTCACTGCTCGATTATAAGTGAAATCCGTAATTTTCAGAAATTTCGAGTTATATTATATATGCTAAATGCTCAATAAATTCCTAAGTTTGATAGAACATTCTTTGGAAAAAAAATTCTATATCAAGTTTAAGTCAAGATCAATCCATTAATTTGGGTTGTGAAATTATAGCAAATTGACTCGAGAATTTGTTTGGTTCGAACTCTAGTTTGGTTTCGAGTCATTTCTCTAGTCGTTTACGAGCATCGCCAAGTCTTGGTATTTTTATGCTTAGAATAATTTTTTAAGTGTATTAGAATATCAAAGTATAAGTCTTGAACATTTAAATCGAGCCCTAACCCACCCGAGCCAAGACCGAGCCCGTTGCCACCAGCCCTTCTTCAATCTTATGGTTTAAACCATGCGTGCACATTAGAGAGTGCATTGGAGATATTTTAAGCCTAAGTCATGCCTAAGAGTCATTAGCACAAGTCAAACTTTATTAGCCTTATTATATTCATAACCTAGCATAGGTGGGATTGTTTTTTTAAGACCTTGTGTAAGAGTGTGTCTTCCACTCAACCCTTGGTGCTATGACAAGAGTTCTCAGCCCTCTTTTCTGTCCAAAATCGTGCACCATCAGCCCATGCATGCCTTAGTGTCTTTGGGAATGACAAAGAGCACCTTGTCCCCCACAAGTGTTCCCAAACCTCCTTAGCATTGTAATGTCCGCCCAAGACCAGGCCTATAAGCCTCTTCCAAGCTCCAAAGTCTCCCCATTTGTTACTCCTAAGATACTTATCATTGTGTAGTAAAAAACTCTCAAACACTTGAGCATTTTAGCAAAAACCGAGAGTAAGTACTTGAGAGCATGCAAAATTCCGAGTGCACACTTGTGTTTATTTTCAAATTCTAGCCATCAGCTCTTGCTACCAACCATATTATATCACTCTTACCCCATTCTACACTTCCCATAGAAGTGTTTTGAGGCATTAAACTCAAGAAAGTTCGAAGAGAACAAGCCACAAAGCCACAGCAACAAGAACCAAGCGAAAACCGAGCACACCGAGCTTCCTTTGCATTTTTGAGAAGTTTTCAAGGTTAGTTTGCTAAATCCTTTGTAGGACCTGTTATGCACGGTATGAGGATGAGAATGATGTGTTTTGATGACTTATAGGTTCAGTTTTTGAGTATTTATAGGCATGCAAAATGTTAAAGTTGTTTCAGCTCACCCGCATGTTGTTTATGTGATGTTTGCTTGCATTTTTACCTGTGCTATGCCAAACCTGCTATTGTGAGACTTACACATATATTTATTGTGGAAGAGAGGAGTTAATAGGATCAAGAATCAGGTCAATTGGCTTAGTATAACTCGAGTTCTTGATTTTTAAAGTTAAACATGCAAGATGAACTTTAAATGCGCGAATTTCAGTTGCGATTTCAAATGCGTAGAACTCGAGTTATACGCAGGATGAAATTATGAAATTTTATGAACATGTTTATATATGAGTTGAGAGCCTCCATACCGAATTTCATAATTTTATCATAAGCAATGAAGGAGTTATAATTTTTAGATCGCATGCATGTCGAACTAATTTTATGTGCGAGAGTACTCTATCCACATGCAAGCTATGAATGCGAAAATTATGTAAAATCCTCTTATGAGTGGTGAACATTGTGACCTATTTTGAGCTTAAAATGTTGATCATGTGATTTTACAAAATTGTTGCAATATGCGCATGTATATAACTGAATTTCATGTTATGCTTAAGTCATGAGTTTAATAAGCAAATGAAGTCCTATTGACATGAAATTTGGACAGCAAGTACATGTCTATGTCTAGTATTTAACTGCCAAGTTTCATGATTTTTGGAGACTTGTGTGAATTTTAAAAATTTATGAGGTTAAGAGCTCAATTATGTTCAGTTTAAATTTTAGATAAATGTAAAATCTTGATTTAATTGAGCTTCATGAGTAGACATGGCTTAGTATAAGTTAAGTGGCCAGAGAGGGTCACTTTCCCGCCCTGACCGGCAAGCAGCTAGTGCCGCACAGTCAGCGTGCGCGCGTGCCACCCGGACCGAGCCTAGGTCACCAGTAGAACTCGAGCCGGTTCGGTAAGCGGACCCGGTTCGACTAAGTTAGACCGGCTGGTTCAAACCAGATTAAGATAGACTGATAAATTCAGTTTCCATGATTCAGTCAGACTTTATCTGGAAACGCTAGATCAGTCCAGTCGAGCAGAAGAGCAAGTCCAGTTTACTTGTTTACGTGATCTTATTTGTTTTATATGTTTTGTTATGTATGCATGTAATTATTTATCTATAATCTGCCTACCTGCTTATCTGTTATAATATAAAATGATCATTTCATATTAAGTTTAGCAGTCAAGCAAAATACTTAGCTTATTTTGCTTGTATATGTTTGGTAGCTTGAGGAGAGTCGAGCCTCCGAAAGCTACCCATATTTTCCAGCACTTGCGTAGTCCTTTCAGCATAACAGGTGGGGGTCATGTACTGGATTCAACATCATGTATAATATATGTACCATGACAGAGGTATGTTTGAGACTATTAGTTCTCTAGGTGAAGGCCGACCTAAGGGCCTCAATATCCCATCTGGTGATCGGTGGAGGCCAAGGGCCTTAATATCCCATCGGGGTGTGCACACGAGCGCCGACCTAAGGGCCAAGGGTCTTTTGACCACAGTAAGGCAAGAAAATAAAAGTGTACAGTTTAAGCTCTTATATATTTATGTTCATGACACGTTATTATAAAGTTTAGAAAAAGCATGACCACGCCACGCTCATCCCGCACCAACTCCGAGGTAAGTCACATGACTCAGTTTAAGTTTTGCAAGTGCTTAATTCAGTTCAAGTATGGGGCCTAGATGATATCCTCCTGTAAGAAAGATAACTCTAGAGGCAGAACTCTAGACAGAATTCTAGAACAGTTAAGTCCAAGGACTCTAGACTAAGTCAGAACTCCATTTTGAGCCAGAACATAGAAAGTTTAAGTATACCGGAACTCTAGCCAAGCTAGGTGTTTTCGGATATTATTGTTTATTTTATTATTTCAAGTCTAATATGGCTATTTTTTAATTGGCTATACTGATCAATTCAAGTATATTTGGATCTCCAGAATGCCGCCGTGCAGAGATTCTCAAGCCGCAGTCAAGCAGGACCAGGCAGTTATGGTCAGCCGATTCCGTACCTATGATCCGCTCCGTTTCTCTGGGGAGAATGGCCCGCTAGCCGTGGTCGAGTGGATCCTCAAGATGGAGCGGATCTTCCGTTATATGGGTATTTCCGAGGCTCATAAGATGGCTTGCGCCGAATTGCAGATTGAGGGAGCCGCCAGAGATTGGTGGGAGGATTACTGGCGCCTACGCACCGAGGATGAGCGTGATGCCATGAGATGGGTTCAGTTTAAGACACTCTTGGAGGATAAGTTCTATTCTCGCCATTTCAAGCAGAGGATGGTACGGGAGTTTTCCGCTCTCCAACAGGGTGAGCGATCAGTGGACGAGTACGAGCGCAAGTTCGCTCGTAAGAGTGCCTTTGCTCCGCATCTAGTGGATATGGAGGAGAAGAAGGCGACACAGTTCCTCGATGGTTTGAGGAGCAACATTCGACTGTTGATAGCCAGTCATGGCTTCCTTGACTATGCCGAGACTGTTGAGCGTGCTCAGCAGATTGAGGTGTACCTCCAGCGAGACACCTTTACCCCGCCACCAGCCAGACAGCCAGCCGTCATTCTGCCTGCCCAGCCAGCACTACCCCAGGCAGCTCAGAACAAAAACAAGAGAAAGTGGGACGATCGTAAGGATAAGAGGAGCCATGGACAGAGGGGGCCAGTTCAGGCGGGCCAGCCAGCCCGACAGGATTTGTCGGCATGCGCTACCTGCAGACGTCAGCACCGCGGGGAGTGTCTAGCCGGGCAGAACATATGTTACCATTGCCGCCGCGCCCAGGACATCTGATTAGAGACTGTCCAGATCGCCCTCAGCCACAGCAGGGCCAGAGACAGCCAGCCCAGAGACCCTCAGGACAGCAGCAGCAGCAGCGTGGAGCACCCGCCCACATTTACGCGCTTGACCAGGCCAAGGCCACAGAGCAGCCAGATACTATGTCGGGCATGTTATCATTGTTCCATACTCCAGTCTTCGCTTTATTCGATACCGGGGCGACCCATTCGTTTGTCTCGGCCTAGTGCTTGTTTGCCTTAGGAGCCCAGGGAGTGAGTACTGTCGACCCTCTCGAGATCAGTCTCACATCGGGTAGGAAGATAGTTACGAGTTCCCTGGCCAAGAACCTTAGCATCGATATCGAAGGCCGAACTCTAGTCGTAGACGCGTTTGTGATTGATATGAATGACTTCGACGTGATTCTTGGCATGTATTGGTTGACGAGATATCGAGCAGACATCTGTTGTCACGACCGAGAGGTGACGCTACACTTATCTGAGGGAGACCGCATCACGTTCTTCGGGACGAAGTCTCGAACTCTACCGCGCGTTATTTCCATGGCGAAAGTGACGAAGTACATGCAGAGAGAGAATTGCCAAGGATTTCTTGTCAATATCGTTAAGGAGTCTTCGGAGAAGTTGTCTCCCAGAGATATACCCATTGTTCGTGAGTTTGTGGACGTTTTTCCCGATCAGCTCCCTGGGAGGACCACCTAACCGCCAAGTGGTTCACTATCGACTTAGTCCCCGGAGCGGACTAGTGTCGAAAGTGCCGTATCGCATGGCGCCGAAGGAGCTTCAGGAGTTGAAGGCTCAGATTCAGGAGCAATTAAGTCTTGGTTTCATCCGACCGAGTGTATCACCTTGAGGAGCCCCTGTTCTCTTTGTCAAGAAGAAGGATGGGTCTATGAGGATGTGCATCGACTACCGGGATCTGAACCGGTTGACGGTGAAGAACAAGTATCCGCTTCCCAGAATTGAGGATTTATTCGATCAGCTGAGGGGAGCCAGTGTATTTTCTAAGAGCGATCTCCGCTCTGGTTACCATCAGCTGAAGATCAGAGAGGCCGACATGGCCAAGACCGCTTTCAGAACTAGATACGGTCATTAGGAGTTTGTTATGATGCCGTTTGGTTTGAGCAATGCGCCAGCGGTATTCATGGATCACATGAACCGTGTCTTCCATCTCTTCCTGGACCAGTTTGTTATTGTTTTCATTGATGGCATTTTGGTCTATTCCAGTAGCCCAGAGCAGCATGAAGAGCACTTGAGGACCGTTTTAGAGACTCTTAGGCGTGAGAAGTTGTATGCCAAGTTCTCGAAGTGCGAATTTTGGCTCGATCGAGTGGCTTTTCTAGGCCACATTGTCACTTCCAGAGGGATTGAGGTAGACCCAAGCAAGATTGAAGCCGTTCGGAACTGGTCGACACCGAGGAATGCCCCCGAGGTTCGGAGTTTTCTCGGTTTGGCAGGCTATTATAGGCGATTCATCGAGGGGCTTTCGAAGATTGCCCTGCCCTTATCCCGTTTGACGAGAAAATCGGTGAAGTTTGAGTGGGATAGTCGTTGTGAGTCGAGCTTCCAGGAGCTCAAAGCGAGGCTTACGACGGTACTCGTGTTGACTATTACGGACCCCACACAGGGTTTCACTATCTATAGTGATGCCTCAAAGCAGGGTCTAGGTTGTGTTTTGATGCAAGACGGCAGGGTTGTGGCTTATGCTTCCCATCAGCTAAAGTCGCACGAGGTGAACTACCCGACTCACGATCTTGGGTTGGCAGCAGTGGTTCACGCCCTAAAGATTTGGAGGCACTATCTATACGGAGGCCACTGCGAGATTTATACAGACCACAAGAGCTTACAGTATATCTTCACTCAGATGGAGCTCAACATGCGCCAAAGGCGATGGTTAGAGCTCGTGAATGATTATGACTGTACCATTAACTATCATCCGGGCAAGGCAAATGTTGTTGCCGATGCCCTCAGTCGTAAGGAAAGGGACACACTGACTTGTATGATCACTCAGTAGTGTCAGCTCATCCGAGAGTTTGCGCAGATGCAGTTAGAGGTCGTCGAGTCACCTCCTAAGTTGCCAGTTGTGGGAGGTATTCGAGCAATGAGAATGTGGCCTATGCTTAGAGACAGGATCCGACGGGATCAAGCCTTTGACGAATTTGTTCGCTCGATGGGGGCGAAGATTCATGCCGGAGGAGTTGAGGGTTTTTACCGAGGCACTGATGGTGCCTTAGAGTACAAGGTAAGGATCGTTGTGCCGAATGTCGAGGCCCTGAAAAAGGATATCTTGACAGAGGCGCATAGTGCTCCATACTTGGCGCACCCCGGTAGCACCAAGATGTATCACGACCTGAAAAGGTCATTTTGGTGGAAGGGGATGAAGCGAGATGTCGTTGAGTTTGTTGAGAAGTGTTTGATTTGCCAGCAAGTGAAGGCTGAGCACAAGGTTCCACCGGGTCTCTTACAGCCTTTAGAGATTCCGCAGTGGAAATGGGAGAAACTGACCATGGACTTTGTCACGGGATTACCGATGTCAGCCAAGCGCCACGACGCGGTATGGGTAGTAATGGATTGACTGACGAAGTCGGCCCATTTCATACCTGTCAGAATGGACATGTCCATGGAGCAGTTAGCCGAGACGTATCTCCAGGGAATTGTTCAACTTCATGGCGTTACTGCCGAGATTATATCAGATAGAGATCCCCGATTTACTGGCTATTTCTGGAAGAGTCTGAACGAGTCCATGGGGACGAAGTTGAAGTGTAGCTCCACTTATCATCCACAGACCGACGGCCAATCGGAGCGGACCATTCAGACGCTTGAGGACATGCTCCGAGCTTGTGTCCTAGAGCATGGTGGTTCTGGGAGCAGTTGATACCCACTGTGGAGTTTGCCTATAACAACAACTATCACTCGTCGATCAAGATGGCGCTGTTTGAAGCTTTATACGCGCAAGTGCCGCTCACCCCTTTATTGGGATGAAGTCGGCGAGAAACAGGTTCTCGATCCCAAGTTGATCGAGGACACAGTGTAGAAGGTTGCCGAGATCCGAGCGAGGTTGAGAGAGGCTCAGAGCCGACAGAAGGCCTACACTAACAAGCGTAGAAGGGAGCTTGAGTTTGAGCAGGGAGACAAAGTGTTCCTGAAGGTCACGCCGATGAAGGGTGTTGTCCGATTCGGGAAGAGGGGGAAGCTGCAGCCCTGATTCATAGGGCCATTCGATATTCTCGAGCGAGTTAGCTTGACTGCCTACCGTCTGGCGTTACCCCCAGAAATCTCGGGTGTACACAACGTCTTCCAAGTGTCGATGTTTAGAAAGTACGTGTACGACCCGAGCCACATAGTGAACTTTGACGGGCTAGAGGTCGGGCAGAACCGGACGTATGATGAGCAGCCGGTAGCAGTTCTGGACCGAAAGGTCCATCAGCTGAGGAACAGAGATATAGAGCTCGTCAAAGTTTGCTGGAGTCGCCACGACGAGTCGGAAGCCACTTGGGAGAGAGAGGCCGAGATCAGAGTTCGATATCCAGATTTCGAGTTTTGAGATTTTTCAGATGTATATATGTTTTTTATTTTTATGTTCTGATGTATATAGTTTTATAGTAGGAATTCTAGCCTATCACCTTAGTTTTGTATTTCCGAGGACAGAAATATTTTAAGGAGGATAGGTTGTAATGCCCTGAATCAGAAATAATATTAAGAACGGTTTCACTGCTCGACTATAAGTGAAATCCGTAATTTTCAGAAATTTCGAGTTATATTATATATGCTAAATGCTCAATAAATTCCTAAGTTTGATAAAACATTCTTTGGAAAAAAAAAATTCTATATCAAGTTTACGTCAAGATCAATCCATTAATTTGGGTTGTGAAATTATAGCAAATCGACTCGAGAATTTGTTTGGTTCGAACCCTAGTTTGGTTCCAAGTCATTTCTCTAGTCGTTTCCGAGCATCGCCAAGTCTTGGTATTTTTATACTTAGAATAATTTTCTAAGTGTATTAGAATATCAAAGTATAAGTCTTGAACATTTAAATCGAGCCCTAACCCACCCGAGCCAAGACCGAGCCCGTTGCCACCAACCCATCTTCAATCTTATGGTTTAAACCATGCATGCACATTAGAGAGTACATTAGAGATATTTTAAGCCTAAGTCATGCCTAAGAGTCATTAGCACATGTCAAACTTTATTAGCCTTATTATATTCATAACCTAGCATGGGTGGGATTGTTTTTTTAAGTCCTTGTGTAAGAGTGTGTCTACAACTCAACTATGACCAGGGTTCTCAGCCCTCTTTTCAGTCCAAAATAGTGCACCATCAGCCCATGTATGCCTTAGTGTCTTTGGGAATGACAAAGAGCACCTTGGCCCCCACAAGTGTTCCCCACCCTGCTTAGCATTGTAATGTCCGCCCAAGACCAAGCCTATAAGCCTCTTCCCAGATCCAAAGTCTCACCATTTGTTACTCCTATGATACTTATCATTGTTGAGAAAAACACTCTCAAACACTTGAGCATTTTAGCAAAAACCGAGAGTACGTACTTGGGAGCATGCAAAATCCCGAGTGCACACTTGTTTTTATTTTCAAATTCTAGCCATCAACTCTTGCTACCAACCACATTATATCACTCTTACCCCATTCTACACTTCCCATAGAAGTGTTTTGAGGCATTAAACTCAAGAAAATTTGAAGAGAACAAGCCACAAAGCCGCAGCAACAAGAACCAAGCGAAAACAGAGCACACTGAGCTTCCTTTGCATTTTTGAGAAGTTTTCAAGGTTAGTTTGCTAAATCCTTTTTATGACATATTATGCATGATATGAGGATGAGAATTATGTATTTTGATGACTTATAGGTTCAGTTTTTGAGTAGTTATAAGCATGCAAAATGTTAAAGTTGTTTCAGCTCACCCGCATGTTGTTTATGTGATGTTTGCTTGCGTTTTTACCTGTGATATGCCAAACCTGATATTGTTCTACTTACCTATCTATTTTTTGCGGAAGAGAGGAGTTCATAGGATCAAGAATTAGGTCAATTGGCTTAGTATAACTCGAGTTCTTGATTTTTAAAGTTAAACATGCAAGATGAACTTTACATGCGCGAATTTCAGTTGCGACTTCAAACGCGTAGAACTCGAGTTATACTCCGGATAAAATTATGAAATTTTATGGATATGTTTATATATGAGTTTAGAGCTTCCATACCAAATTTCATGATTTTATCATAAGAAATGAAGGAGTTATAAGTTTTAGATCGCATGCGTGTCGAACTAATTTTATGTGCGAGAGTACTCTGTCCACATGCAAGCTATGAATGCAAAATTTTTATATAAAATCATCTTATGAGTGGTGAACATTGTAAACGAGTTTGAGCTTAAAATGTTGATCATGTGATTTTACAAAATTGTTGCAATATGCGCATGTATATAACTAAATTTCATGTTATGCTTAAGTCATGAGTTTAATAAGAAAATGAAGTCCTATTGACATGAAATTTGACCAACAAGTACATGTCTATGTCTATTATTTAACTGCCAAGTTTCATGATTTTTAAAGACTTGTGTGAATTTTAAAAATTCATGAGGTTAAGAGCTTAATTATGTTCGGTTTAAATTTTACATAAATGAAAAATCTTGATTTAATTGAGCTTCATGAGTCGACATGGCTTAGTATAAGTTAAGTGGCCGGAGAGGGTCACCTTCCCGCCCTGACCGGCAAGCAGCCAGTGCGCGCGTGCCGCCCGGACCGAGCCTAGGTCACTAGTCAAACTCGAGCTTCATGAGTCGACATGACTTATATGTTTTGTTATGTATGCATGTAATTATTTATCTGTAATCTGCTTTATATGCCTGTCTGCTTATCTGTTATAATATAAAATGATCATTTCAGATTAAGTTTAGCAGTCAAGCAAAATACTTAGCTTATTTTGCTTGTATATGTTTGGTAGCTTGAGGAGAGTCGAGCCTCCAACAGCTATCTAGATTTTCCAGCACTTGCGTAGTCCTTTTCAGCATAACAAGTGGGGGTCATGTACTGGATTCAACATCATGTATAATATTTGTACCATGGCAGAGGTATGTTTGAAACTGTTAGTTGTCCAGGTGGAGGCCGACCTATGGGCCTTAATATCCCATCTGGTGACCGGTGGAGGCCAAGGGCCTTAATATCCCATCGGGGTGTGCACACGAGCGCCGAAAGCAAGAAAAGAAAAGTTTACAGTTTAAGCTCTTATATATTTACGTTCATGACACCTTATTATAAATGTTGTTTTATTCAGTACTGGTCTTTGCGGAGCATAGTGGTTTGCTCATGCTCCCATTGTGTTTTTTAGGAGACGGAGTCGAGCGTGTTGGATGAGCACAGACGTGGCAAAGCGTGGTCATGAGAGTCTTGGACATTTTTACGCACATTTTATGTCCTAGTTTTTATGATCATGTATTTATTCGGATATGTAATCATGTTATTTTCTGTATTTCGGATGCTTCCGCTAGCAGACTAGACAGTGCGAGACAGTTCAGACATTTCATGTTTAATTCCATTATCCGTAGCGGATAGTTTGGTTGTATGTTTTATATATGTCTGTGAGTAAGTTAAGTAAGTTTTTATATGTGACATCCCGCACCAAGTTAGTATTTTCTAAAACCAGCTCGCACGATCTTTCGAAAATAGAAGCAAAACTTTTACTCTAATTTTTAAAAGCTAGTAAGGCGGGGTGTGACAGATTGTCTCATATGGGACCGGTTTTTCATCTTTGATTTGATCCTCTTCAATCTTTGCGGTTATTGTATTGTGTGATTGCTTTAAATCTCTGGATCTAGTGAGCTCTACAGAATCTCATTTTGTGATACCATGGAAGACTCAGGTAGTGCCGGAAGGGATGAAGATCTGACTAAACATTTTCAAGTTTTTCTTTATCGGCGAAGGAAGATCAAATTACGGATATAGCACCAGAGGATATCAGACTTAGTGCTGAAGAATGTAGCCGCAGTGTTTTCGGAAAAATCATTGGTGACCGACGGGCAAGTTGGATAGGGATAAAGCGGATGATGAACAACATTTGGAAATTGCAGAAACCTATGGAAATTAAAGAGCTTGAGCCAAATTATTTCCAGTTCATTTTCCACAACAAAGAAGATATGAAGAAGGTCGTCAGTGCAACAAACTGGATTTATGACAACCAATATCTCATTTTGAGGGAATGGGAAAAAGGTCTGAATATCTCTCGCTCAAGCTTTCAAGTTCTAAATCTTTGAGCCCAGGTTATCAATCTCCCTCTTGACTGGCTTAGTGCAGAAGTAGGGCTGAAAGTAGAATGGTATTCCCAGAAGTTAAGAATGTGGTAGTTATAAACAAAAGTCCTCATGGAGGTAAAGTTCTAAAACTTCTGGTTTCTATCAACCTTGAGGAAGCTCTTCCCAGATGCACTAAAATCAGGCTCGATGACCAGATAGTGACAGTAGGCTTCAAGTATGAAAGGTTGGTGAATTCATGTTATTACTGTGGAACTATAAACACTTAGACAAAAGCTGCAGTAAAAGACTTGAGGATATTAGAACTCACAAGCTGAAAGATGGACAATATGGGGAGTGGATCAGAGTTGAGGAAATCCCACCATGGCAACAAACCAGCCCCTCAAGCACCAGGAAATCTCCCACCTCAGAGCAAGCCCCAAACACAGTCAATTCCAATCACCCATCTAGCCCATCTGCCACCAATTTAGAAAGGCAACAGAACACTCTCAGCAACAAAAACCTTCAAGAGGCTACCTTCCTAGACACAGTAGCTTCTACCTCAGCAGTTCAGGAGCCCATTCCATCAAATCACCTGGCTTTATCAGAACAAGCTACCTCTCAGCCAAACCACTCCATAGAGATTGTTACACCAGCCCTTCCATATTCAGAATCAGACAGATTGATGGAAATTGAAGCACCCTCATCTTCTCTAACTCCTATTAATAACACTGATCAAAGCACAGAGAAGAGATTGGAATTAATGGTTGTTAAGAGCAGTACTTGGAGGAGAACATCTTCAAGGGTGGGCAAACTCCAAAGGCTAGTTGAACCAATGTCTACTCAACAACCAGTGACAGGTGCCAAAAGGGACATGGATGTTATCATATTAAAGGGCAAGAAAGAAGAAGAACAGGATACTAACCAAGCCTCTGGGAAAAAAATCAAGGTGACAAATGAAAAGGTGGGGGATGCCAGCCTCAAATGGCACCCAACCCATCAATGTTACATGCGGTTTGGAATTGTAGAGGGCTGGGTGGGCCCTCTACAATTTCTCAAATCAAAGAGTCTTTTAGGACTCACCACCCAAGGTTCTTTTTTCCTTTCAGAAACTAAGAATAACAGTGCTTTTGTGAAATCTACTTGTAGAAAGCTGGGTTTTGGTGACAGAAACTTTATTGTAGACCCTAGAGGTCTCAGTGGGGGTCTTCTTTTGTTTTGGCATCAAGAGGTGGAGATCCTTCAAATTATGTCTAAAGAATTCTATATTGCAGTCCACTACAAATTGAGGAGTATAGATCAGGGCTGGGGTATATTTGTTTATATGAATGCAGATAGGATGATCAGAGAAACTTAGAGAATGGAATTAGAGGAAGACAAGCAATCCTGGGGAGATCTGTGGTTCATTATAGGAGACTGGAATGATATTAGCTCCCATGAGGGAAAAAAAGGAGGCAGACTCAGAAGCAACAACAACTTTGATGGCTTCAATAACTTTATCTCCAACATGGACATGGAAGAGATTAACATGGAAGGCCACCAATTCACCTGGGGTAACAACAGGGAGAATGAAGAATTTGTGAAAGAAAAGCTGGACAAGGGATTTGCTTCCTTTGATTGGCACACTGAGCACCCTCGAGCGAAGATTATTAATGTGATTAGAACATCTTCAGATCACTCCCTCATCATCCTTGACATTGGCTCTTAGGATCATAAATTCAAAAGAAGGTTCAACTTTGACAAAAGATGGACCACAAAGGAGGGTTTTACAGATGTAGTTCAGAATGCCTGGAATATCCCTCAAACAGGTACTCCATTCTACAGACTGAAAAAAAAAGTGAAGCAAACAAGAATTGCTCTTCTTATTTGGAGTTCTCAATTCAAATCTAAGAATCAGGAAAAGATTGCAGATTTGTCAACTAAGCTGGATAATCTCAGATCAGCAGGAAGAGAAGACAATTGGGAAGAGTAAGATACTGTGAAAAAAGATCTTGATGAAGATTATGCTTTTGAAGAAAACTTTTGGGCTCAAAAATCCAAATCACAATGGCTCAGGGAGGGTGATGCCAACACTAAATTTTACCATGCCTACACCATTCAAAGAAGAAGGCTGAATGCAATAACCAGATTAACCCTTGACAACAATAGAACATGCACCACCCAAAGGGAGATAGAACACCATATCACCAACCACTTTTCTAATCTGTTCACTTCTGAAGGCTCTTGTGGTGAAGAATCCATTTTTCAACTTATCCCTCAGTCCATCTCTGAGGAAATGAATCAACAGCTCCTCTTACCTTTCACATAGGATGAGATCAAGAGTGCTTTATTCAGTCTGCACCCTGAAAAATCACCAAGAGAAGAGGGTATGACAGCTTATTTTTATCAGCACTGTTGGAATCTAATTCACAGGGATTTAATTGATGCTATTCAAAGTTTTTTCAATTCTGGTATGATGCTGCAATATTAGAATCACACCATTGTCACCCTCATCCCCAAATGTCAATCTCCTTCTTCTCTCAACCAGTTTAGGCCAATCTCACTTTGCAGTGTAGTTTACAAAGTTCTTTCTAAGCTTCTGGCCATCAGATTAAAAGGTTGTTTATCTTCCTGCATTAGTGACAGTCAATCAGCATTTATTCATAACAGACAGCTTCTTGACAATGTAATCATGGCTCAGGAGGTTTTCACTTTCTGAATAGACACAGAACAGGGAAGAATTCTTTTATGGCTTTGAAGCTTGACCTGATGAAGGCCTTTGATAGGGTTGAGTGGGTCTGCATTAAGAAAATCATGATCCAAATGGGGTTCAGTTTGAATTTTGTGAAGCTGCTGATGGTCAGTATATCTACTACATCTTTCTCTTTCTCAGTGAATGGCTCTTTAAGTGGTGTTATTTATCCTTCCAGGGGAATCAGACAAGGGGATCCTCTATCCCCCTATCTGTTCATCATTGTCACTGAGCTCTTATCTGCACTTATCACTGATTCTTGGAACAGAGGTGAGTTATCTGGCATCAAGCTCTCAAGAAATGGTCCTGAATTAACTCATCTGCTCTTTGTAGATGATGCTTTAGTTTTCTGCAAGGCTGAAGTTTCTCAAGGACAAGTGTTGATGGCATTACTTGAAAAATACAGATTATTCATTGGTCAAAGGGTGAATCTGTAGAAATCTTCTGCATTTTTCAGCAAAAACACTCCTCCTCATGTTCAGAGGAGAATCTGTATAGTTATGAATGGAATCCAGCAGCACACCTCTACTAGATATTTAGGCTTACCCTTGGGAGTTGGTAAATCCAAGATTGAAGGTCTTTTCCTATGTCATTGCTTCAGTCAAAGCCAAACTCTGGAATTGGAAGAATAAAATGATTTAGAGCTCAACATGCGCCAAAGGCGATGGTTAGAGTTCGTGAAAGATTATGACTGTACCATTAACTATCATCCGGGCAAGGCAAATGTTGTTGCCGATGCCCTCAGTTGTAAGGAAAGGGGCACACTGACTTGTATGATCACTCAGCAGTGTCAGCTCATCCGAGAGTTTGCGCAGATGCAGTTAGAGGTCGTCGAGTCACCTCCTAAGTTGCCAGTTGTGGGAGGTATTCGAGCAATGAGAATGTGGCCTATGCTTAGAGACAGGATCCGACGGGATCAAGCCTTTGACGAATTTGTTCGCTCGATGGGGGCGAAGATTCATGTCGGAGGAGTTAAGGGTTTTTGCCGAGGCACTGATGGTGCCTTAGAGTACAAGGTAAGGATCGTTGTGCCGAATGTTGAGGCCCTGAAAAAGGATATCTTGACAGAGGCGCATAGTGCTCCATACTTGGCGCACTCCGGTAGCACCAAGAATAAAATGATTTCCATTGTTGGGAAGGAAGTCTTCTTGAAGGCTGTGATAAATGCCCTTCCAGTTTTCACAATGTCTTGTTTCAAGCTTCCAGTTTCAATCTGCAAAACCATTTCCAGCCTCAGTGCACAGTATTGGTGGAGCAAAGGAGAATCTCAAGAAAAAGGTATTCACTGGAAAGCATGGAAGCTGCTATCCTTACCTAAAGCTGATAGATGTATTGGTTTTAAGGATGTGAGCTCTTTTAATCAAGCCTTTATCTGTAAACAGTTGTGGAGGCTTGTCTCTCAGCCTGACCTCCTTGTGAGTAGAGTGCTCAAAGATAGATATTATCCAGTGCTCTATTTTTTAGGCTTCTAAAACTCGAATGGGTCTTGGCTATGGAATACTTGGTTAAAGAGTCTCCCTATCCTTGCTCAGGGCCTCAGAACCGTTTTATTTATTTATTTAAAAATAAAAAAATTAAGTGGACAAAAACCAAAAAATTTAAAATCATGTGGACAAAAATCAAAACCACGTATTTTGAGAATACATTTTTATTTAAAAAACGTATTTTCAAAATAAGTTTCACAGTGTAAAACATATTTCGACAAATACGGTTTAGTGTAAAACGTATTCACATAATACGTTTTAAAAAGAATTAATAAATAAAACGTATTTTGGTTATACGTTTTACAAATAATTAAGAATTAAACAAATAATTAAAAACTAAAACGTATTATTCAAATACGTTTTATTTCTTAATTATTTATAAAACGTATTATCAAAATACGTTTTATAAATAATTATTTATAAAATGTATTTTGATAATACGTTTTATATTTCAAAATTAATGAATAAAAAAATTAATATATAGTATGTGTTTTGTGTTTTAGGCTCGTTTGGGCTCGTCTGAACTCGGAATTGAGTTCCGTTTTTTCCTATACGTAGCTAACAAACCCCTCTATCTAATGATGCTTGCATGGCCAAATTATTCTTGAAATCATATTCTCCCAAAGCTCTTGACCGATACATTAAACGTGTTTCGCGCGACTTTGCCTTTTGGGCCCGTTCAGACTTGTCCAAGCTCGAAATTCATTACCGCTTCTTCCTATATGTCGCCAACGAACCCATATTCACAACCATGATTTCCCAGTCAGTTTTTGGGCTAAATCTCTCACGGGCTAAATAATAAACAAATCACCCATTATATAAATAGATGGTCCACGGAGGATTTGTTAATTATTTAGCCCCGTGAGGAATAGATTTAACCCAAAAATTGACCGAGCAATCATAGTTGTGTAGTGGGTTCGTTGGCGACATATAGGAAGAAGCAAAAATCAATTTCGAGCTTGGACGAGTCCGAACGGGCCTAAAAAGCAAAGTCGCGCGAAACACGTTTAATGTGTAGGTCAAGAGCTTTGGGAGAGTATGATTTCAAGTATAATTTGGTCATGCATGCATCATTGAATAGAGAGATTCGTTAGCTACGTATAGGAAAAAACAGAACTCAATTTCGAACGGGCGTTGTTGTCGTTCGTGGTCATGACGTCTTCTACCTCCACCAATCTTGGCAGGGGGTTGATGTCTCGCCCTCTGTGACAGTGTTTTCTGGGATGAGACATAGTTCTCCTCGGATAGAACTTGACTGAACGACGCTCCTAGTGTGACCTCTTGGCCTCCAACAGTCAGAAATCTATAGGCAATTTTCGGGTTCAATCTATTTCTCATGGGCTAAATAATTAACAAATCACTCATTATATAAATAGATGGTACACAGAGGATTTGTTAATAGGTGATTTCTTAATTATTTAGCCCTGTGAGGAATAGATTTAACCCAAAAATTGACCGGACAATCATGGTTGTGTAGACGGGTTCGTTGGCGACATATAGGAAGAAATGGAACTCAATTTCGAGCTTAGACAAGTCCGAACGGGCATTGTTGTCGTTTGCGGTCACGGCGTCTTCTACCTCCACCAATGTTGGCAATTGATGCCTCGCCCTGTGTGATTTTGTACTCTGGGATGGGACGTAGTCCTCCTCGGATAGAACTTGCCTGAACGACGCCCCTTGTGTGACCTCTTGGCCTCCAACAGTCAGAGAACTATAGGCAATGTTGTAGGACTGTTGGTAAGATAACTATAGACAATGTTGTAGGACTGTTGGAATGCGGCCTGCGCCCGTGGAGGGAGTGTAGGAAATATGTCTTGAATATTTGCTAACGAGTTATAAACCCCCTCCAGGGGTTGAGTCTGAAAATAAAATTCAAAGTAATTAATATGAAACACCAAAAAAGAAAAAAAAGAAATAATAAAAAACCACAAATTATGAACACTTACATTGCACTTCTCCCGCTCGGCAAATGTCTGATAGTCGCCGTCCTGTTGGACCACCGTGTACTTGGTAGGATCACTGATAAGTCTTATAGTCCTAGTGTAAAACCAATCAATGTAACCCTACTCAGCCTGTAGAAAGTGATCCATAGGGCATCTTGGAGGACATTTTGTTCTCTTTCATCGACTCAGCCCTTGGTAAGCTGTGAATGAAAGGCGGCCCGATCACCAAATGCTCTCCCAGTCATTCCACGACCTCTGTGGTGTGTCTCTCATTCTTGCTCACCACTAATCATTGAATTTTGGGGGATGAACTGCTGACACCCAAACTGACGGAGAACCTTATCAGACAAGTGGACTTCACGTATGTTTCAACAGAAGATTCACCCCCTATACATCCAAATATGTTGATCTTCTGTGCACTCATCCGGGAGAGTACCTATAGTTCTCTGACTATTGGAGGCCAAGAGGTTACACAAGGGGCGTCGTTCAATCAAGTTCTATCCGAGGAGGACTACGTCCCATCCCAGAGTACACAATCACACAGAGCGAGGCATCAACCCGCTGCCAACATTGGTGGAGGTAGAACACGTCGTGATCGCGAACGACAACAACGCCCGTTCGGATTCGTCTAAGCTCGGAATTAAGTTCTATTTTTTTGCTATACGTAGCTAACGAACTCCTCTATTCAATGATTCATACATGACCAAATTATTCTTGAAATTATATTCTCTCAAAGCTCTTGGCTTACACGTTAAACGTATTTCGTGCGACTTAGTTTTTTGGGCCCGTTCGGACTCGTCCAAGCTCGTAGTTGAGTTCCGTTTCTTCCTATATGTCGCCAACGAACCCGCCTACACAACTATGATTTCTCAGTAAATTTTTGGGTTAAATCTATTCCTCACGGGGCTAAATAATTAACAAATCACCTATTAACAAATCATCTATGGACCATCTATTTATATAATTGGTGACTTGTTAATTATTTAGCCCGTGAAAAATAAATTTTGCCTGAAAATAGACCAGGAAATCATGGTTGTGTAGAATGGTTCCTTGACAACATATAGGAAGAAGCAGAAATCAATTTCGAGCTTGGACGAGTCCGAACGGGCCCAAAAAGAAAAGTCGCACGAAACACGTTTAATGTATCGGTTAAGAGCTTTGGGAGAATATGATTTCAAGAATAATTTGGTCATGCAAGTATCATTGAATATAGGGGTTCGTTAGCTACGTATAGGAAAAAACGGAACTCAATTCCGAATTCAAACGAGTCTAAACGAACCCAAAACACAAAATACATACTACATATTATTTTTTTGTCATTAATTTTAAAATATAAAGCGTATTATCAAAATACGTTTTATAAATAATTATTTATAAAATATATTTTGATAATACGTTTTATTTCTTAATTATTTATTAAACTTTCTTAATTATTTATTAAACGTATTATCAAAATACGTTTTATTTATTAATTTTTTTATAAAACGTATTATTGAAATACGTTTTTCAATTATTTTAAAAAAAATATTTTATAAATATAATTTTAAAACGTATTACCATAATACGTTTTTTAAAAAAAAAATTAATTTAAAAAACGTATTATAAGAATACGTGCTTTTTATTTTTGTTCACAAATTTTCTTTTTCTTTTTATTTTTGTCCAGTTATTTTTTTTTTTTTT
>BKCP01005361.1:226319-277045 GCA_008636005.1 Striga asiatica | reverse complement strand
ACAAGTTTAATTACTTTCTACCAGTATAAAAGTACATTTTTATCAAATATTATTATCATCGCCCTTTCCACCGATAGGTTCTTGCCTTGCCTGGGTGCCGGTCCCCAGTAGATCTTCAGAGGACTCTGGGAACTCACGGTCTTCCACAGTGCTACAGCCCTAGGGAGAAAACCCATGTTGGGGCTTTCTATGGTTTTATATTAGTTGTAGTCTAATAAATAAGATATTATGATATTATATAAAATACGTATAAAAAAATGATGCAATACATAAAAATATGCTCTAATTATTTTAACAAACTAAATATTTTTTGTGAGTAGATTAAGAAACAAATAAAACAATGGTAATGTAGTGCCCTTTCGATTTATATGATTTATCGTATGTGTTATCTTTGTGTATTGCTCGAAAAACATCTCGTTTAGACTTATGATAATTAATTACATGTCCTCGTCTATTTAATCTAATAAGTCGTATAATTCTATTAATTGTTCGTTGTCAATGGAAACCGTTCGGAACCCTTCGGTGTTATCGCGTTGTACACTCTCGAGCCGTTTTCCAAAGAAGTCTTGAGTTTGATACTCGGTCCAATTTATTTGAAATAATTTCGGCCTTTATTGTGTAATTTCAGCCCACTTTTGGAACTTAATTTTCCAGCCACCAAAGGAATAAAGTTCTTTGACCCATTTCGCTTGTGTTATTTTGGGTCCCATTGTGGACAGATTTTTTTTAATCCGTCTGCACGTCCGACCAATAGTCTTTCTCCTTCCCCGTCACGATTTTTCTGTTGCGATTTTTTGTGAGATTCTTCTCTCCCTCTCATTCTTATAACTGGCGATGGTTTCAGTTCCTGAGCAGCGTACAATTTTTCTTCTCCTTCGCCATCTCCCCTGAAAATCTCTCACGGTTTTCCCCCAGCGGAAAAACAAAAATAAAATTCTGCCCGCATTTAATTTTCCGGCGAGACTTCCCTCTCCGAGCAACCTTCTTCTCCGGCGAAACCATCCATCCTCTGAGCGGCCTCCTGCCGTCGCCGACTTCACAGCAGCAACATGCCACCGCGAGACGTGCATGATCCGGTCGCCACCCGTCTACGAACAGCAGGCCCGCCACAGAAATCGACGTTAGATTCTTTCTGGCGACCACCGACGTTCTCCTCAGCGGCAGTCCGTCCGTCGGCGAGTCCAATGCAGCAGGCGTTCGGGAGCTACGCCATTTCGAAGGTTTTGAGGTTTTGAAGTGGTTTTTCAATCGTTTATTTCGTTTACTTCGAGCACGTAGATTCCCGAAGGAATGTATTTTTTGATCAAAACCTCCTCGTTAAGTGTTGCTCGGGTTGATATCGTTCGTTCATTTCATATTTGTTGGATCGTTTCCATCGTTTGCGTTGGATTATTTATCGGTTCATATATTTCGTTTTTTTGGTTTGGTGTTTCGTGAATTTTTCGTGGATATTCGGAACTCTCGTTTGCCAAATCGAGCCCCTTTGTGACTGCTGTCAAAATTGTGAAATATCGAGCCTCGATTTTATTTTTTCGAGTGTTGTCATTTATTTGTGCCGTTTGTATATTTTGCCATTTGAGCCTCGATGTTCGTAGTCGCGTTTTCCAAGCCAAACCAGATTTTAAAATATTTTCAACACTGAAATTGACTTTATTTTTGTAAATATTTTGGTAAATTTTTCAAACCTTCGTCGTGCTCGAAATCGTATCGAATTGTCGCCGGAAGTTTGTTTCTGCATGCGTTCTATAGCCCTTCTTTTCTTTTTCTCGCAACCCTCGTAGCCCAGGCCTGAGGGCCCTTTTTATTTTATTTTCTGCAACCCTTTTTCTTGGCCCAAATTATGTAGGCCATTCATTTTTGCGCGGCCCAAGAGGACTGTGCACGACCCATTTTCACGCGGCCCTGTTGTTCGAAGAGGAAGGAAAACGCGCGGGCAGTATTTTGGCCCGCATCCATTTACGCGTGTCCTGATTTCCCTCACAAGCTCAGCCCGTGTCCAGTGCGCACACGGCCCGTGTTCTGTCAGCTGCTTCGGCCTGCGTCCTAGCCAGAGAACCCGATCCCAGCCTGCTTTTTACCAACCTTGAACAGGCCTCATATTTTGGCCAGTTCGCCTTATGCGGGTGCAAATTCCCGTGCGCGCGCGGCCCATTAGCAGTGGCAGCGGCCCAACAGCCTGTGGGCTCTTTTCAGTGCGGCTTGTTGGCCCATTTTGTTTGTCGGGAGCTTATTTTTCATGTCGAACCTATTCTAAAAATTAGAATAAAATGGGAAAAATCCTGAAAAAATTATTTTAAGTCCCGTGACCCCTTTTTTGTTACCGAGTCTAATTCTTTAAAATTTTTTAGAGTTTCAAGTCCACGAAAAATTCGATAAAAACACTTAATCATTAATTTTGATTAAGTGTGGGTTTTCAATATTTTCTAATTAGTGAGATAGATTATTGATATATTATCTCTCCTAAATGTAGGTTCCTGAGGAGTCGGGCCTCACTGACCTACCGAGCCATTTGTGTGCTATCTTCATGTCTTCTGAACAGGTGGGTGTTGGTAAACTTCACTATGTGGTTATTCCCTATAATTGCTTGAATTTATAATCAATGTATGTGTGTGAAGCATTAGTCTGTGAGAGTGTTTTCCCATTGATGTTGATGCCGAAGATTTTCCTATTTTTGCCTAATGAGAGGGTTCTCCCGTTGATGTTGATGCCAACGATTTAGCTCCCGTTGACGGTTATGCTGACGGTAATGTGTGTACACATGAGCGTAGAGCAATATAAGATGTAAACTAGATGATTTATGTTCATGCTGCGATTATGTTTTCAGTCATTATATCAAATATATTTCATAGTGATGTAGATGGAAGCTTATGATGGGAGAATTGTACAAAAAGTTCTACAGAAAACGATGAGCAGTTTATTTCTTTCTTCAATCTGATATCAACTGCCCAAATGATAAAGCCACACATACGTTTTAATACCCATACAAAGTCCTAAGTACCTATAAAAGCCCATATAATACAAACCCAATACAACATAGATATTGATAATAAATATAATAACAATCACACTAAAGACCGAAGCCGATCATGTTTGTCGAGAAATGCCTACGCACTCTCGTCGACATCATCCTCCCCTAGTTGGAGAAGATTCGCCCTTGAATCTGCACGACTCTCGTCGACAGAATGGTCACCTCGAAAAGGCACCAAATGCTTGATATTGAATACGTCTGAGGTACGAACATGAGATGGTAAATGAAGACGTTAGGCATTCGGATTAATCTTCTCCAGGATCTCCATAGGACCAATCTTTCAGGAGGAAAGCTTGTTGTACTCATGTGTTGGAAAATGGTTCTTAGTCAAAACGGCCCAAACGAAATCACCCACGTCAAACTCCACATGACGACGGCAAACATCTGCCCTTTGTTTATAAGAGGCAGTTGTAGTCTCCAAATTGGCACAAACCTCATCATGCGTGCGCCTCAAATTAGACATGACGTCCTCCGCCCGTCGATCTTCAAGACCCGAAGAAGGCAGTGAAATCAAATCAACCGGGCCATGTGGAACAATGTCGTATACCACCTGAAACGGAAAATACCTAGTTACACGACTGACAACTAAATTATGTGCGAAACTCTGCCTGACTAAGCCACATATCCCAAGAACGCAAATTATCACCAACCAGACAACGAAGCAAATTACCCCAAAGAACGATCAACAACCTCAGTCTGTCCATCAGTTTGCGGATGGTAGGCACTGCTAAAATCAAACCTGGTGTTCACCTATCACCACAAACTACGCAAGAAGAAACTAAGAAAACGTGTATCACGATCAGACACAATGGAGGTAAGTAGACCATGCAAACGATAAATCTCACGGAAGAAACAGTTGTGCCACATGCACAACATCAGTCGTACATTTTGCAAGGAATGAAATGAGCCATCTTAGAGAACTGATCCACAACCACAAAAATGAAATCATTACCTCGTTGAGTATGCGGTAAACCAAGAACAAAGTCCATACTAATGGAACACCAATGCTGTGAAGGAATCGGTATCGGTCGATACAAACCAACATTGGTAGCAACACCCTTCGACACCTATCACATACGGCATTGCTCCACAAAACGAGAAATATCTCGTCGCGCAATAGGCCAAAAGAATCGACGTTGGACAAGCTCAACGGAAGGATCACGACCCACATGGCCCGCTCCATGAAGGTCCTAAATCAACTTCAGGCGAAGACTACAATCCGGAACACACAGTCTGACTCCCTTGAAAAGGAATCCCTCTCGAAGCACAAAATCATCAACCGAGCTCGAAGCTAGACGAGCGAGTATCGAACCAAAAAAAACGTCCGAATAGTATAAGTCCCGCAACAAATCATAGCCGATGATCTCAATATGCATATCCGACAGAATAAGAGAACGTCGGCTCAAAGCATCTGCCACCCGATTGGAAACACCGAACCAATGTTTGAGAGCGAAAGTAAACTGCTATAAAAATGATGTTCAAGAGGCATGTCGAGCGGATATTGTTGTAGTTATTTTTACCGAAGTTAAATCAAATGATTCAATCCTCGGGTCGTGTCTCATGGAAGGTTAGCCGGATTATTTTGTACGAAAATTCAATCACAAAAAGAGAAATTAAATCCCAAACACTCTAATTCAATAGTTTGGTTTTCAATTATCAACTAATGATTCTTAAACAAAGCAATTTCAAATCTCTCAACTATAAACACGATTCAAATAGTGATACAGAAGCTAGGATGTTGGGGATAATCGTTTCTGGTTCTAAACACGTTTTTTGGGCAATCAAATGCTCGGTCAAAGGACTCGAATAACTAACTCGTCTAGAGATTTATTCTCAATAACTCTTCGTAGCAATAGAATAAACATGAACGAGCAATTATCAAGTCGATTAACGCATAGGCAATACCATAACGAACAAGCCTATTCTAAACGAGCCTAGATCGATCGACTCCTCCCCTTTCGGTTTTAACTAGATTAAGATGGTGATCAATCATCTTACCCTAGGATTAACATAACTCGCAAAGATTGAGCAATCAACAAACACATAACGAAAACGAACCACGACAATAACCCTTAACCCTATCTAACGAATTTAGCTACTCATTACGAATTCCACATCAAAATTCACATCAAACAAAGCCATAATATTCATTCACAAAATGAAAAGAGAAGCATACAATTAATGCAAACAATTCAATGTCGAATTCCAAAGTGCAACACAAATTCGAAAGATAGATCTTGGGGTTTCCACTCTCAAAGATTGAATCCAAGTGCAAAACTAAGAGAAGGGGATTTTGGTAGAGATAATTCAAAAATACAAAGTCTGAGAGTGTTGAAAATGGCCTTAGGCTCGACTTCTATAACCCCCAATTCAAAAATCCGTCGAAATCGTAGTTGTTCCAAAACAGTGGCATAGGGTCAACACATCGCAGTTGCAGTTGCCTGCTAGCCTATCTAGCGCCGCTAGGCAACATAGTCCAGCGGTGCTAGGGTCTGGACAGCTTCAAAAATCTTACTTCTCGATTCGCTTGCTCTCGGCTAGCATCTCTCGGGTTCTGCCCGAGCTGGGAACTCGATTCCCGAATGTTTGGATCGCATGAAACGACATGGAACTCCTCGAAACAGGAACGGAAAATTGCTTCTCTCGCCTGTGCTCAACAACCGGTCAAACCTAACACCTGAAATCACCACTACCGGAAAAACACGAAAAACAAGAAAATAGAGAGTAAATAACGAAAATACCAAACACACCAAAATAACAATAAAATGCAAGAAACGGCTAGGAGGACCGGAAAATCATAAGAAACGACCTAAAATGGGAAAAAATAGAAACAAAATACCAACAAAAATAGCAATAAAAATGGGACAAACAGATATGTTGTCCTATGAAGAAATATGTCAAGCGCCTCGTGATCAGTAAAAAGCACGAACTCTTGATGAAATAAATTGTGTCGCCAATGACGTACAACACGCACTACGGCATAAAATTCCACATCATAGGTGTTGTAGCGGGCTCGTGGACATGATAACTTCTCACTAAAGAAAGTGGCGGGTCTCGCCTTTTGGCTAAGAACAGCTCTAATCCCCACCTTTGATGCATCACATGAAAGCTCAAAAGGCTTAGAAAAGTCGAGATGTACCAAAATTGGGGCCGAAGTGAGCTTCTGTTTGATGATGTCGAATGCTTTAGCAGCCTGCGGGGTCCAGACAAAAAGACTTGCCCGTAAGGCAATCCGTAACCGATGTTGTGATAGAACTGAAATGAGCAATGAAATGCCTGTATAATGAAGCCAGACCATGAAAACTATGAGCCTCAGTGAATATCGTAGGGGTCGGCCAATCCCAGATAGCAGCGATCTTACTCTCATCAACACGCACACCATCCAAAGAAATAAAAAATCCCCAAAACAACACCGAATCCACAAGGAAGGAGCACTTGCCCGGAGAGGTATAAAAAGACTCAGCACGCAAAAGGAGAAGTACCTCACGGACATGATGTAAATGCTCCTCAACAGAACGACTATAAATGAGTATGTCATCGAAATAAACGATGACACATGGTAACGCAAAACACTCCGATCGGCTTGAAATCGGTTTGCTTCCTTCTTCCTCGCCGATAGAACGCCGCGTCCCTGCACAGAACTCTCACACCGGAGGGGCTTTCCGGTGAAGAGTCTCCGATGCTTAAGTCAGTATATGTTTGTTCAATTTTCCAAAGTAAAGAATGGATAAATCGTAAACCCTAAGAAAAGACCCACTCCTATATATATAGGAGTGGGATACCTGCCCCAAGAGCTGCCCGGATATTTGGTGAGTTGTCCTGCCCACGCTGCCCATCCGTACACACACTGTGCGTGTATTGTCAGAAATGTCAGGGGTGTCAGAGATGGTTATTGCCACTATTACTCTGCACCAATATATTCTCGCCACGTGTCCCCTCTGAGCTAAGGGGAATTATTCCTTTGCGCAGGCCGTTGGGATCTCCTGCCATCACCCACGCGCCTACTCGCGTTCAGGTCACGCTCTCGGCTACCTCCTACCTGTTGTATGCCCGATATGATCGAGCTCCCCCTCGCTAGGTTGATCCTCGACCAACTCTGCTGTTCTGCTCGACATCTTCCGTTTTGGTCGATCATCCTTCAACCAACGTAGTTTTCTCTTCTATGCCTGCCTGGCCGACATGACGAACCGGTCTGCTCCTTAGTCGTATAATATCCCACATCATCTAGTCCCCCCCACTCTGGTCGAGTCTGAATGACTCGATCTAAGAGTGGATTCGAGCCGTCCTTTCCATTTTGTCAATCCTCTCGATCTCCTACTCGCACCTGCTCTCTTCTCTCGGTCCTTTTTGTTGATGTTGATGCCCAGCCTTTTTTCGCGACCATTTTCGCTGATGTTGGCACCTTTCTTCGACCACATGGTTCATTTTAATGCGCATCATAACTGTCTTTTATTTCCTTTTATTATTCAGCGTGGTTTCCGCCTGCCACATGTCCTCTCACTCTGCACTTTTCATCATCACGCCTCCTCGCCATTTGTGTCGCTTCGTTATCTGCGCCCCTTTAATATTTTCCACCGTTGGATCTTCTTTTATCCAACGGCCATATCCACTAACTCTTCACCTTATTCATTTGTACTCATATAAATGCAATACTTAGCCCTTTTTTCCACTTTTCCCACTTTGCACTTTTGAACTCTCTGGCATTCTGCTTTCTTTCTCTGCAAGTTTCTCCTTCCTGAACTCGGCGCCTCATCAAGCAATTTCCGACGACCACTCCTCTACCGCGACCATGAGTAAGTTTCCTGTGCTTCCATTTTATATTTGCGTGCGTTTATTTTGTCAATTTGCGATTTTTCCTGGAACTTCTTCTTTTTTCCCCAAATTCCGCCTGTGACAGAAAACCTCCCTTTTCAAAAACCCTAACTCCCTTTCTCTTCGCCTTACTTTCTCGCTCTACTTTTCAGATTCCGTTGATTCTAGCGCACCAAGCCATCACTCCGGTGAGGATGAGGCATGCACATCATCGTTTCCCGTTCGCCAACTTATTCCTCATTCGCCTTCTCGTTCTGTTGAGGAGATCTACAACCCCGTCCCTATTAGTGTCCTACGCCCTTCCGGCTACACCACTCCTTCTCCTCCTCGCCAATCTACCTGTCTGATTGATGAATCAGATGAGGATACTCTAGACCACATCCCTCTCAATCGTCGTCGGCCGGCTTTTGGGGCCTCTGATGCCTTTGAAGAGGCTCTCGATGCTGCCGAGGTAGCCACGGGAGGTGATGAAGATGACGTTCCCCTCTCCCAACACTCCGTGTTTGCCAAAGTTGCCTCATTGAGCAAGCCAAAACAAAACGTTTCTTCCTCGCCTATCTCGAAACCTTCCAACACTTCTCTTTCACCGACCCGCTCATGTCCTACTGCTGCACCCTCCAAGCCTACTAAGAGGAGGAGGTTAGTCAAGGCTTCTTCCTTGAATCAGCCCTCTTCTCATTCTCTCATAGGCTGGTTGGACATCAACGAGGTTGGTCACCCGGCTAAGTGGGCGTTCGTATCTCCTGGTCCTAAGGACACATATGACAATCCCCCCAAGGGTTGTTATACCTTTTTCGAAGTGCAGTTTAAGCTTGGTATCCGCTTTCCATTGTGCCAAGATCTGATCGATATCTGCCGGTGGTTTGATCTGCCCTTGAACCAGCTTCCTCCCAATGCTATCCGATTCATTACCATTTTCATCATTCTTTGCCATGTCCGTCTAGGTCGGCTCTGTTGTTGTTATATACTGAAAGCTTGGCTTTGCATGATATTACACATTTACCCTTTATGAATGAGAATCATGTTAAATTAAACAAGTTCTACGTTCTGTTGTTCTCCACTTAGATAGTGTGGGTCGTCATCGGGCGAACCGAAGATCACTCTATCAGTTACTTGCGAACAAGAATAGTTGTTCACAACCTAGATGGACATGAACACCCCATCCGTACGGTTGTAGTGTCAACTGTACAGTTTGTCTTGACTGATTAGTTGCACTAGTACATTTATGTATTGAACAGGATCCCCAGAGAGGAGAAGTTCATTTTATACTGATCGTCGTAAATGAACTAGGCCTCGGTTAATTACTGCGTTCTCTTAACCCGTAAGATATTAAACAGGCAGATATATATAATATATATTACTTTGATTCACATGGGTGAAGTTCAGTTCGCTGGATTAATATTCCTACTGTTTTGGGTAATATTATTATATATAGGATGTGCTGTTAGGATATTTACGGTCACCATGTGCGTTAGTTTGATGATGTCCCCGGAGTGAGTTCATGAAGGATTGTTATGCTAAACCCTGCAGGTGGATTAAATTCCGGCATAATAAGAATGTGATGAACGAGCGCTAGCTTCGGTGAAATAATAATAAATTAATTAATTCTTGATTGTCAGTAATCGAATTAATTAATGGACATTATATCTTAAACGTGGGGAGGTAAATCGAGTAATTATTATTGGAGTCTCAAATGTAATTTGGGCTAGGGAAAGGGAGTGCAATAATATAATGTTGGTGGCCCATTAATATTATTTAATTAATTAGAGGAGTGGGTTTGGCCCACAGTTAGTCTAATTAATTAAGAAGCCCTTTTCCTAATCTCCTTAGGGTCCCTACTGTAGCTCTATATATACATCATTAAGCTCATGAAAAGAGAACAGAAGTCTCATTCACACGAGATACACGCCTCTCTCTCTCTAGATCTCATTCGAGCTTTATCTTCTTCTTGTTGCTCCACTGATACAAGTTGAAGAAGGGTGTATTGAGTAATACAGTAGAAGATCTGTAGGTAAAACGAGACGAAATATATTTTGACCTACAGAACTAACTGGATGTCCGATTGAGACGTACAGTATACCCAAACGACCGTCTCGACGAGAGCTTTCCATCGCCGTCGACGTCGCCGGAATCCGACGTCGCACGCGCCCCCACGCGCCGCCGGAAGGTGCCAGGCAGCAAAATTTCGTTTTGATCTGTTTGCATCCGTTTGATCCAGTTTTGATCTGATCTTGTTCGCGCAACCCAAGACGTGATTTGCGGTCAATCAATTGCGGTCAACCGTTCGTGGTCAACCAGATCTACATAAATTTTAAGCCGTAAGTTCTCTACGTCAAACCTTTAGATCCGCTGCGCATAGGTTTACGTTTGCTATTGAATTCGTGATTTGTACATAACGAGATCCTCACAGATCCCAACAGGCTCGACCTTGATTTCTTCCACTATTGCTACGCCCCCTCGAAACACCCTCAAGGGCTCTACCTCAAAGGCCGAGCCGATGTTCACTTCATCTCCGACACCCCTACCAACGTCCCGAGATGGAGAGATAGGTTCGCCTTTGTCGAGCCTAGTCCTGCCTTCCCTTGGGAGCCAATTCCGTGGCGTAAGGAGCTCACCCGTGATACTGCGGTGCCTCCTCAGAATGCCCTCTTCGACCAACGGATCGCTGTGTGGAACACCAAGCCTGTTGCGTCGAAGACCTTACTTGAGGATGAAAACCTTTTGCATTTCTGTGGCCTTCTCACTCACAAATCACTTCCCCTTCCTTCCCACAAGATATTCGATCTTATTCGAATTGTAGACGATCCAGGTATTTGCATTTTATTAAGTGTGCCTGGCATTATTGTATTGCTATATGATTTTACCTGCTGTAACCCTGGCTTTGTTCATGATTTTTTACAGAGATGCCGACTATCTCTGTGCCCAAACGGAGTGCTCCTCTCAAAAGGAAGCAACCTGGTGAGGGGTCGAGCTCGAAACCGGCTAACTCGATCGCCTCCCAGTCCACCCGCTCTGCTTCACCTTCTCCCGAGAGGATTGTCGAGCTGCCTACTTCGACCGACTCTCCCTCGGGCCTACCGACCAAAGGGCTCGAGCAAACAACACAGCTCGAGAGAACAGTATCTTCTCCGCCGCGCTCACCCCCTCGCGGGCAAACCTCTCCAACCATCCATATCCCTGCCTCTCCCGAGCAAAGTCGACTCGAGGAGAGTCCACTCAAGCAATCCCTTGCTGACGGGGAGGAGAGTCTCAGCAAGCGTCGCCGCGTCGAGGAGACGGCTCTCTCCATCACTGCTCTTGACGGCCCCGGATTCTCGCTCTACCTCAAGGACATTCTCCCCCCAGTCAACCGTCCCACCGATCGTTATAATGACGGTCACACTCTTCGGGATCGAGGCCAACGGCTTGCCCACTGGCTGGCTCAGGTAACTTATTGTCTCTTGGTATTTATCCCCTCTCGTTCCGCCTTCCTCCGTTGTTGACGCTCTAATCCTTTCTTATTGCGCGCTCTTGCAGGGGATGGTCGAGCTCGCGCCGCTAATCGAGCAGACTCTTGCGAGCCTGGTCGATCTATCTCCGCCCTCGAACGGAGCAATCTCCAACTCAGCACCCAGTTGGGGGAGACTATCGCCAAAGCGAACGACCTTCACGAGAGGCTGAAGGAGTCGGCCACCCGGAATAAGGCCCTCTCCGCTGAAAAGGAGACGCTCGAGGGGTCCTTGAAATCGTTCGAGGAGGCCCTCGCGACCGAGCGAGCCGAGAAGGAGGCCCTCCTGGCCTCCAAAAAGGCTCTCGAGGTGGCACTTGAGGAAGAGAAGTCGGCTCGGGCACGTGAAAACGTCGCCTTCGAGCAAAGGGCTAAGCCGTTGGTCGACGAGGCTGCCATTCGGGCTCGACGGATGGTCTTCCATACCACAGCTAGTCGTTGCCTCCTACAAGCTTACCGCGAACAAGTGGTTTCTGCTTTCAAGCAGTCGCCACAGTACTTGAAGGATGTGCAGGACTATGGCACCCATTGTTTTGGGGCCATAATGCAGCAAGCGGGGGTCCAAGTCGCTGAGGACGGGTTTGAGGAGTTTAACATGGAGGCCATATGGGATGCTATGCCCAAGGCTCCTGTCGGCTATGAAAGCGCCCTCGATTTGCCCGATGACATGACTGGTGGTCCGGTCTGCTCGAGCACGTCGTGGAGCAGGACGACCTGCTGAGACGTACCTTCAAGCTCCCTGCTGGCTACATTCCTCCCCCTGCTCGTCAGACTCAATCTACTGACGGAGTTAGCTCGACTTCTGGCTCAAGCCACCCGGCTGAACTTGCGGAGCAGCAGCCCGAGCCGTCACACGAGCCGGCCTCGACTGACCCTAGTGCCAATGTTGACCCAAACGTTAACTCATGAGCTTGTAATTTGAATTGCGTTGAACACTGTACTTCGTATTGTTAAATGAATGTCGTTGTAGTTTCACTATTTCTCCCTATTTGCCTGTCGATGCTTTATTTCGTTTAATGTTTCCGTTACAAAGTCTGCATTGTCTCCGTTTGTTGATGTTATTCTCATCAATTTAGTAAGCCACGCCATTCGTCCACCTGACTAAACGTGATCTATTAATGAATTTTAACAGTCGTAAACCCCTCCCAACAAGCGACCATGCAGCCTCTCGGCCTTAGTCGTTTATAGGTTTGTTTATCCCCGAGCACATGTCCACCCTCAAAGGAGTGGTCGTTACATGCGACCATCCAGCCTCTCGGCCTTAGTCATGATGGATTTTTTGTCTTCGAGCACATGTCCATCTCAAAGGAGTGGTCGTTACATGCGACCATCCAGCCTCTCAGCCTTAGTCATGATGGATTTTTTGTGTTCGAGCACATGTCCACCCTCAAAGGGGGTGGTCGATACATGCGACCATCCAGCCTCTCGGCCTTAGTCATGATGGATTTTTTGTCTTCGAGCACATGTCCACCCTCAAAGGGGGTGGTCGATACATGCGACCATCCAGCCTCTCGGCCTTAGTCATGATGGATTTTTTGTCTTCGAGCACATGTCCACCCTCAAAGGGGTGGTCTTTACATGCGACCATCCAGCCTCTCGGCCTTAGTCATGATGGATTTTTCTTCGACCAATCATTCAACATAGGCCACCACATATATGCAATGAAATTAAAGCAATCAATTAGGCACAGTGTTGAAAGTTGAACAGAAATTTCATTAATTCAAATTGGGAATTTCAGTACATCATTTTGTTGTGGAAAGTTTCCGACAAGAGAAAGAAAGAAAAAAGACAAAAATTTTAAACATAATATTTCTTCAAGTTAGCCACATTCCATGACCTGGGGAGTGGTCGTCCTTCGGCATCCTTGAGTGAATATGCACCCCCCGCGTGGACCTTCTCGACCAAGTATGGTCCTTCCCAGTTGGGTTCGAGCTTACCCACGTGCTTCAACACGTCCACCCTCTTCCAAACCAGGTCGCCCACCTGGAATCTCCTCATTTTTACCTTCCTGTCATGCGCAGCCCGCATCCTTTGTTTGTACGCCTCTACTCTGATCGAGGCTTGCTCCCGAAGCTCTTCAATTGTGTCTAGGGCTGCCATCATCAAGTTTTCATTCTGTTCAAGATTATACGCGCTCGATCTTTGTGTTTGGATCTCGTTTTCAATTGGGAGTAGTGCCTCCATGCCGTATACCAGGCTGAATGGTGTTTCTCCTGTGGTCGATCTAGGTGTTGTTCGGTACGCCCAAAGTACTGAAGTGAGCTCGTCGACCCATGCACCCGACGCTTTCTCCAACCTTGTCTTCAAGCCGTTTAATATGATCCTGTTGGTTACCTCGACTTGTCCGTTGGCCTGCGGATGAGCGACTGACGCAAAATGTTGCTCGATTTTCATGTCTTCGCACCATGCTCGAATCCGCTTGCCATTGAATTGCGTCCCATTATCGGACACCAACACCTTTGGAAGCCCAAACCTGCAGCAAATACTGTTATATAAAAATTGTATAACTTTTTCCTCCGTGATTTTCGCCAGCGGCTCGGCCTCCACCCACTTCGTGAAATAATCCACTGCCACGATCAAAAATTTCCTTTGCCCCGTTCCTTGGGGCATCGGCCCCACCAGATCGACACCCCACTGCGCAAATGGAATAGGAGAACTCATCGTCGTCATCATTTCAGCAGGTTGGTGAATAAGCGGCCCATGTTTCTGGCATTGTAAACACTTCCTCACCATCACCTTCGCGTCCTCCTTCATGGTCGGCCAAAAATATCCTGCTCGCAGTATCTTCGCCACCAGGGACCCCGCCTTACTGTGATCGCTACAACATCCCTCGTGGGTCTCCCTCACCACACGTCGGCCCTCTTCTCGCGCCACACATCTTAGGTGAGGTCCGGCATTCGACCTCTTGTACAACACTCCATTATGTTCGAAAAACCTCCTTAACACCTTCACCCCTCCTTCTCTCAATTCCTTCAGTATCAAAGTTCTCCAATCATCGACCTCTTCTATCTCCGCTACCTCCTGCTCGACCGCACTTCTCTCCATGTGCAGCAAAGTGACACTTCTGCTCTTACAGTCGACCAGATTCTGCGCGATTTTGGATAGCAGATCTGCTCGACCATTCTCACCCCGGGGTATTTGCACTAATTCGAACGAGCTAAACTCCACCCTCAACCTCTTCATTTCCTCGACATACCGCTGCATTCTTTCCTCCTTCACCTCAAAGTCCTCCTGAAATTGGCCTACCACCAACTGAGAATCAGAATACACTTGAATTTTTCGAGCTCCACCTGCTATGGCCAGCTGCATCCCTTTAATAACCGCCTCATATTCTGCCTCATTGTTCGATACCTTGTGCTCGACTTTGACTGCAAACTCCAAATTGTCTCCCTTGGGCGAGATTAGAACAATGCCCAAGCCCCCTCCGACTCTCGACACCGAGCCATCAGCAAACAATTGCCAAACACCTTCTTCTTCTTCCTCCCCCTTCGTACCCTCTTGTATGAAATCCGCCAACGCCTGTGCCTTTATCGCCCTCCTTGGCTCATATGCTATCGTGTACTCACTCAACTCGACTGCCCATTTGACTAGTCGACCTGACACCGAAGGTCGACCTAACGTCTCTCCCAATGGCATATTCGTTCTCACCTTCACCTTATGGCCTAGAAAATACGGCCGCAACTTCCTCACTGTTACTACCACCGCTAAAGCACACTTCTCGATCTCCGAATATCTCCTTTCCGCCCCTTGCATTACTTTACTCACGTAATAAATTGGAAATTGCACCGCGCCTTCTTCCCTTAACAAAACCGAGCTTACCGCCAGTTCTCCGATAGATACGTACAACACTAGGTCCTCCCCCGGAACTGGTTTAGCTAATAGGGGCAAGTTAGCTAACACCTTTTGTAACTCCTCGAATGCTTTCTGGGCCTCCTCCGTCCATTGGAATTTTGAGCTCTTTCGCAACGTTCGAAACAAGGGCCCACTCTTTTCCGCCACCTTGGATATGAAGCGGCTCAAACCCGCTATCCTGCCCGTCAGAATCTGTACCTCCTTCACTTTTGTAGGTGGCCTCATCTCGATCACCGCTTTCACCTTTTCTGGGTTGACCTCGATCCCTCTCTTCGTTACCATGTACCCCAGGAACTTTCCCGACTTTACCCCAAAAGAACATTTAGCGGGGTTCAGCTTCATGCCATATCTCCGCAACGTCAAGAACGTCTCCTTTAAGTCATTCACGTGATCGGCCTCCACCTTACTCTTCACCAACATATCATCGACATACACCTCCATGTTCCTCCCCAGCTGTTCCTTAAAGATCTTGTCGACCAACCGCTGATATGTCGCCCCTGCATTCTTTAAACCGAAAGGCATCACCACATAACAATAAGTGCCCCTGCTTGTAACAAAACTCACCCTCTTCCGATCATCTCGAGCTAAAGGGATTTGGTGATACCCCTGAGATGCATCCATAAGACTGAGCAACTCACAACCTGCAGTAGAATCGACCAACTGATCAATCCTGGGCAAAGGATACAGGTCTTTCGGACACGCCTTATTTAAGTCTCGGAAATCAATACACATCCTCCACTTTCCCCCAGACTTAGACACCATCACCGTGTTCGACAACCATTCAGGGAACTGGATCTCTTTAACGTGGCCCGCCTTTAACAACTTCTCGACCTCCTGCTCGATCACCTTATCCATTTCTGCGCCATGGTGTCGCCTTTTTTGTTTCACTGGTCTTACCGTTAAGTCGATGTTCAAACGGTGTTCTATCACCTCCGCCTTTATCCCTGTCAACTCCTCAGCCGCATACGCAAAAACATCTGCGAACTCTCTGATCAACCCGATCAACTTCGACCTTATGGGCTACTCAATCTCCTTACCTATCCGAAATTTCCTCTCTTCGCACCCTTCTACCATCTGGACCTCCTCAATCTCCCCTACTGGCTGCATCTCCACCTTTTCTTTCCCCTTATCCGCTCTTTCCTTCTCTTCTTTCGACCTCGAGCCCCCAGGTCGGCTCAGTACTCCCTCCTCCAGCTTCGCTCGCTTCCTCGAGAGCTGCTTATTATTGCTCACCGTGGTCTGATAGCAACTCCTCGAGGTAAGCTGATCTCCTGCGACCTCACCAACGTTTTCCCCCACCGGATATTTGATCGTCATGTGGTACGTCGACACGACCGCCTGGAAAGCATTTAAGCTAGTCCTCCCCATGATAATGTTGTACGAGGACTCTGCTCCGACGACCACAAACCTTACCATTTGCACCTTCCTCGTCACCCCTTGCCCCAAGGCAACAGAGAGGCTTACTTCTCCCATCGGCATCACCTCGCCTCCGTTGAATCCATATAAGGCTGTGGTCACCGGCTTCAGGTCAAGGTTGAGCTCCTTGTTTATCTGCACAAAACAATCATAAAACATCACATCAACCAAACTCCTCGTATCAATAAACACCCTCTTCACGTCGAAACCAGCCACCTCCGCCGTTATCACCAGCGCATCATTGTGGGGCAACACTACTCCCTCTGCATCTTCCGCTCGAAAACTTATCTCCGGCATTCGAGCAGTGATCCCCACCTCCTCTCTCTTCCTCTTCATTGCTCGAACATGACCTTTCCTTGCATTGTTCGAGTCCCCATCTGTTGGTCCCCCCGAGATCATGTAAATCGTTCCTCTGTTCACCGGGCCTTGATCTCCCTGACCTCCTCGATCTTGACTCCCTCGTCTCCTCTTGACTCCTCGATCACCTCTTCCATCTCGAGGATCGCCTACCTCATCATCATCTCGATCACTTCGCTCCACCGAGTCCTCTCGACACTTTCCTTTATCCTTCCCCTTCGCCTTCCCTTCGCACACGAACTCCTTCAGATACCCCGCCCTGATAAGGCGCTCGATCTCATCCTTGAGGTGCCTGAACTTCTCCGTTTTGTGCCCATAATCTTTATGAAAACGGCAATACTTGCTCGATCTGGGCTGTGTCGGCCCCTCACGCCTCGACTTCGGCCACGTCACGTCCCTATCCTCTATCTTCCTCTCAATGGCCACCAGCACCTCGCCCATTCTTGCGTTAAGGGGCGTAAAGTGCTGGAACCGCTTTCCCCCAAGTACTGGTCGATCCTTCCACCTGTCTTCTTGCCCTCGATCAATCCTGCCACGCCCCTCTCTTCTGGGCGATCTCCTACCCGGTGATACCCTTCGAGGCGAGCTTACCCTCCCTTTCTTTGGCTCTGGCTTAGCCAACTCTTCCAACTTAGCAAACTCGGCCTCCGTTTCCTCCAGATTAATATACTTCTTACACCTTTTTAGCACATCGTCATACGTACGGGCAGGGATTTTAGCTAAAGATGTGCGACAAGGCCCTGCTCGCAAACTCCGTATCAACCCTCCAGCTTTCACCTCGTCCGAGGCCGTGGGGATCTCCAAACAAGTTTGATTGTATCGCGCGACATACTTACGCAATGATTCTTTCTCCCCTTGCCTCATAGCCATCAACGTCAAATACGTCTTTTCCTGTGCCACCGCACTCGCATACTGGGTCATCAGCTTTTTCGCGAAATCATCAAAGTCCTTGATCGATCCATGAGGGAGTTGCTGAAACCAGTCGAGCGCGCCTCCCCTCAAGGTCGACAAGAATGCCCTGCAGCTAACCGAGTCAGAATAACCATGCAACACAGCCAAATTCTCAAACGCCCTTACATGCCTCGACGGGTCAGTGGTCCCATCGAAATTCAAGCTCATGTCTCTAAAATTCGCAGGTAATGGCGCAGCCAATATATCCCTCGAGAACGGATGTCCTCGAGCACGTCTTTCAGGTCGACCATCTATCTTAGCCTGCATCTGCCTCACCTGCTCTGCGAGCCTCTCCACCTCACGATCTCTTAGGGCCCCATCTCCTCCATAGCTCGACACGTCCTCATCCACCATCGTTGGCCCAGCAGCCACTCGCGAAAGGCTTTGAGTGACCTGCTGAACCGCTTGAGCCGCCGCGTTCGCCACCATCTGCTGCATCTCCTGCCTAGTCATCACCACCTGCTGGCCAGGACGCTGTTCCTCCGTCGGCAGCGGCACCGCTCCTTGTACCGCCACTCCTCGCTGCAGCGTCGCGGCCAGATCTGGTTGCGGCGGCGTTGGGGCCGCCGCGCCTTAAGCTGTGCGGGTCTCCTGGGCCCGATTTGAGCCCACATCAGCCTCTGGTTGCACCGGCGTGACTTCTACACCTTGGGGAACAGGCGTCGGAGTCACCAGTGTACGCGAGGGTCCAGAGAAGCCCGAAGGTGGGCCATCTCCAAACGGCCTCGTCATCATCCACGCATCATCGAACGATGCCTGTAAATCTCTCCTAGGAATTCCGTCCGCCATAGCTACCAAGCTTCAGAAATCTCAGCACACCACTTTTCGAACGAAAGTCCCACAGACGGCGCCAAATGGTAACGCAAAACACTCCGATCGGCTTGAAATCGGTTTGCTTCCTTCTTCCTCGCCGATAGAACGCCGCGTCCCTGCACAGAACTCTCACACCGGAGGGGCTTTCCGGTGAAGAGCCTCCGATGCTTAAGTCAGTATATCTTTGTTCAATTTTCCAAAGTAAAGAATGGATAAATCGTAGACCCTAAGAAAAGACCCACTCCTATATATATAGGAGTGGGATACCTGCCCCAAGAGCTGCCCGGATATTTGGTGAGTTGTCCTGCCCGCGCTGCCCATCCGTACACACACTGTGCGTGTATTGTCAGAAATGTCAGGGGTTCAGAGGTGGTTATTGCCACTATTACTCTGCACCAATATATTCTCGCCACGTGTCCCCTCTGAGCTAGGGGAATTATTCCTTTGCGCAGGCCGTTGGGATCTCCTGCCATCACCCACGCGCCTACTCGCGTTCAGGTCACGCTCTCGGCTACCTCCTACCTGTTGTATGCCCGATATGATCGAGCTCCCCCTCGCTAGGTCGATCCTCGACCAACTCTGCTGTTCTGCTCGACATCTTCCGTTTTGGTCGATCATCCTTCAACCAACGTAGTTTTCTTTTCTATGCCTGCCTGGCCGACATGACGAACCGGTCTGCTCCTTAGTCGTATAATATCCCACATCAACACGCACACCATCCAAAGAAATAAAAAATCCCCAAAACAACACCGAATCCACAAGGAAGGAGCACTTGCCCGGAGAGGTATAAAAAGACTCAGCACGCAAAAGGAGAAGTACCTCACGGACATGATGTAAATGCTCCTTAACAGAATGACTATAAATGAGTATGTCATCGAAATAAACGGTGACACACTTCCCGATGAAGTCACAAACAGTCTGATTCATCACACGCATAAACGTACTCGAAGCATTAGACAAGCCAAAAGGCATAACCATCCACTCGAACAACCCCTCTCGAATCTTAAATGTCGTCTTCCATTCGTCACCTGGTCGGATTCGAATCTGATGGTATCCACTCTGAAGATCTAACTTGGAAAACATAGTCGCAAAATGCAATTGATCTAACAAATCATCTAATCGGGGAATAGGAAAATGGTAACGAGTCGTAATCTTGTTGATAGCCTGACTGTCGACACACATCCTCCACAACTTGTCCTTCTTCGGAATGAGGAGAGTCGACACGGAAAAGAAAACGTGTATCACGATCAGACACAATGGAGGTAAGTAGACCATGCAAATGATAAATCTCACGGAAAAAAACAGTTGTGTCACACGCACAACATCAGTCGTACATTTTGCAAGGAATGAAATGGGCCATCTTAGAGAACCGATCCACAACCACAAAAATGAAATCATTACCTCGTTGACTATACGGTAAACCAAGAACAAAGTCCATACTAATGGAACACCAATGCTGTGAAGGAATCGGTAGCGGTTGATACAAACTAGCATTGGTAGCAACACCCTTCGACACCTGTCACACACGGCATCGCTCCACAAAACGAGAAATATCCCGTCGCACAATAGGCCAAAAGAATCGACATTGAACAAGCTCAACGGAAGGATCACAACCCACATGGCCCGCTCCATGAAGGTCCTCAATCAACTTCAGGCGAAGACTACAATCCGGAACACACAGTCGGACTCCCTTGAAAAGGAATACCTCTCGAAGCACAAAATCATCAACCGAGCCCAAAGCTAGACGAGCGAGTATCGGACCAAAGAAAACATCCGAATAGTATAAGTCCCGCAACAAATCATAGCCGATGATCTCAATATGCATATCCGACAGAATAAGAGAATGTCGGCTCAAAGCATCTGCCACCCGATTGGAAACACCGGACCAATGTTTGAGAGCGAAAGTAAACTGCTATAAAAATGATGTCCAAGAGGCATGTCGAGCGGATATTGTTGTAGTTATTTTTACCGAAGTTAAATCAAATGATTCAATCCCCGGGTCGTGTCTCATGGAAGGTTAGCCGGATTATTTTGTACGA
Organism: Striga asiatica; assembly: GCA_008636005.1. NCBI lineage: Eukaryota > Viridiplantae > Streptophyta > Magnoliopsida > Lamiales > Orobanchaceae > Striga > Striga asiatica. Next base: position 256,290 of record BKCP01005361.1, on the reverse strand, counting down.
AAATTCAATCACAAAAAGAGAAATTAAATCCCAAACACTCGAATTCAATAGTTTGGTTTTCAATTATCAACTAATGATTCTTAAACAAAGCAATTTCAAATCTCTCAACTATAAACACGTTTTTTGGGCAATCAAATGCTCGGTCAAAAGACTCGAAAAACTAACTCGTCTAGAGATTTATTCTCAATAACTCTTCGTAGCAATAAAATAAACATGAACGAGCAATTATCAAGTCGATTAACGCATAGGCAATACCATAACGAACAAGCCTATTCTAAACGAGCCTAGATCGATCGACGCCTCCCCTTTCAGTTTTAACTAGATTAAGATGGTGATCAATCATCTTACCCTAAGATTAACATAACTCGCAAAGATTGAGCAATCAACAAACACATAACAAAAACGAACCACAACAATTACCCTTAACCCTATCCAACGAATTTAGCTACTCATTACGAATTCCACATCAAAATTCACATCAAACAAAGCCATAATATTCATTCACAAAACGAAAAGAGAAGCATACAATTAATGCAAACAATTCAATGTCGAATTCCAAAGTGCAACACAAATTCGAAAGATAGATCTTAGGGTTTCCACTCTCAAAGATTGAATCCAAGTGCAAAACTAAGAGAAGGGGTTTTTAGTAGAGATAATTCAAAAATACAGAGTCTGAGAATGTTGAAAACGGCCCTAGGCTTGACTTCTTAACCCCCAATTCAAAATCCGTCGAAATCGCAGTTATTCCAAAACAATGGCTTAGGGTCAACATATCGCAGCTGCAGTTGCCCGCTAGCCTATCTAGCGCCGCTAGACAGCAGGGGCTACCGGCGCTAGGGTCTGGACAGCTTCAAAAATCTTACTTCTCGATTCGCTTGCTCTCGGCTAGCATCTCTCGGGTTCTGCCCGAGCTGGGAACTCGATTCCTGAATGTTTGGATCGCATGAAACGACATAGAACTCCTCGGAACAGGAACAGAAAATTGCTTCTCTCGCCTGTGCTGAACAACCGGTCAAACCTAACACCTGAAATCACCACAGCCAGAAAAACACGAAAACAAGAAAAATAGAAAGTAAAATAACGAAAATACCAAACACACCAAAATAACAATAAAACACAAGAAACGGCTAGGAGGACCGGAAAATCCTAAGAAACGACCTAAAATGGGGGAAAAGAGAAACAAAATACCAACAAAAATAGCAACAAAAATGGGACAAACAGACATGTTGTCCTGTGAAGAAATATGTCAAGCGCCTCGTGATCAGTAAAAAGCACGAACTCTCGATGAAATAAATAGTGCCGCAAATGTTGTAGCGGGCTCGTGGACCTAATAACTTCTCACTAAAGAAAGCGGCTGGTGTCGCCTCTTGGCTAAGAACAGCTCCAATCCCCACCTTTGATGCATCACACGAAAGCTCAAAAGGCTTAGAAAAGTCGAGATGTACCAAAACTGGGGCCGAAGTGAGCTTCTGTTTGATGATGTCGAAAGCTTTAGCAGCCTGCGGGGTCCAGACAAAAGGACTTGCCCGTAAGGCAGTCCGTAATCGATGTTGTGATAGAACTGAAATGAGCAATGAAACGTCTGTATAATGAAGCCAGACCGTGAAAACTCCGAGACTCAGTGAATATCGTAGGGGTCGGACAATCCCAGATAGCAGCGATCTTACTCTCATTAACACGCATACCATCCAAAGAAATAAAAATTCCCCAAAACAACACCGAATCCACAAGGAAGGAGTACTTGCCCGGAGAGGTATAAAAAGACTCAGCACGCAAAAGGAGAAGTACCTCACGGACATGATGTAAATGCTCCTCAACAGAACAACTATAAATGAGTATGTCATCGAAATAAACGATGACACACTTCCCGATGAAGTCACAAACAGTCTGATTCATCACCCGCATAAACGTACTCGGAGCATTAGACAAGCCAAAAGGCGTAACCATCCACTCGAACAACCCCTCTCGAATCTTAAATGTCGTCTTCCATTCGTCACCTGGTCGGATTCGAATCTGATGGTATCCACTCTGATGATCTAACTTGGAAAACACAATCGCACTGCAATTGATCTAACAAATCATCTAATTGGGGAATAGGAAAATAGTAACACGCTGTAATCTTGTTGATAGCCTGACTGTCGACACACATCCTCCACGACTTGTCCTTCTTCGGAATGAGGAGAGCCGACACGGCACATGGACTAAGACTCTAATAGACTCCTTCCGTAATGAGTCCTTAACCTAACGACGAAGCTCTTCGTGTTCTGCCAGACTCATCCGATAGTGAGGGTGATTGGGCAAAGAAGCGCCCCGGTACCAAATCAATATGGTGCTGAATATCCCGTAAAGGTGGTAAACCACTCGGTAGCTCGGCAGGGAACACATCAGCAAACTCCTGAATTAATGACTGGATCAAAGCAGGTGGTGACCAAACCTGAGATAAGTCTGCACATAAAAGAAGAAGAACCAATGGTGTAATAGCCCAGTGCGGTATTAATAAAAGTGACAACTTTTAGTTCCAAGTTCAACTATTTCCTTTTATTAATACTGCTCGTCTTGAGTTCCGAGCCCAGTTATTAGCTATTCAATCCCAATTATTAATTCCGGTCCATTATTTTAGAAATGGATTTTTAGTCGGAATTAATGATCCATGTTGACGAATAATCGAGACCGAGTATTTTTCGATAAATCGTCTAAGTCAAGCCGTATTCAGAACCGAGTCGTTCGGTCACGAGTATCGCGCCTAGCTAGCGCCTAGCCAATTCTCGAGCTCTAGTAGTCCTGAGTCTTGTTCGAGCCCAAGTCGTGCTCTTAGTCTTACTTAGAATATTTTATAAGTATGAGATCATTTTATCGAGCCTTCGATATCATTCCCTTGGCCTAAGTAACCCCGCACCGAGCTCGTGCAAGGGTTCGAGTCCTCGCGCCCAAGTGTCGCACGCCTCGCCAAGCCACGAGTGCCCAAGTCATGGCCGAGTGTTTTGATAATTTTTCTAAGTGTTTTGAACACTTAAATCCAGCCTTAGACAAGAGTAACCTCGGCCCAAGAGTATACCGAGCCCAAGCCAAAGCCGCGCCCTAGTCCGTGCGCCCATTCAAGTGTCGAGTCAAGTACATGAAATTCTTGGAAATACTTCTAAGTATTTTTGGGCATCCATAATCAGCCATAAGTCAGCCCTAAAGTGTGCTATTTTCCAGCCCAAGAGTTATGGAAATTTCAGCCCAAGGCCGTGCCCAGCAGGCCCTAGCGCCAGCCTTGCGCGAGCCCATGTGCGAGTGGCTTTTGAGCCCAATGTCATGAGTTTTGGCCCAAGTCCTTGCAAGTCCAAGATGTGGCGAATATTCTGAGGGTTAAGAGGAGCTAATTAGGCTTAAGTATGCCTTAACAAGGTTTAAGGAAGTTCCACCATCATTAGCATTATTTTAATGTTGAGTGGAGTTGGTCATGCACATAAAATATTATATTGTGGAAGGTTTTGTCCCCTCATGTGCTGCAGCCCGACCAGACCTGCTCCCTTCAGCCATATCCTCTGCAAGGTGCTCCAAATATTCGTGCAAGTCAGGTTGTGGAACTCCAAGACCATGCCAAGAGATGCCATGCGCATAGGATGAAGGAAGCCACTAGCATTTGTCTCCACTTCTTGCTTTGCTCAATCCGCCCATATGCTCTTTAAAAGGGCCCCTCCTCAGCAGCATTTCAGCTCAAAGATACTTAGAGAATTTGAGCATTTCACCTTCCCATAATAGAGAGCAAAACCGAAGGCATTGTGCTAGCCAAGCCACACGCGCGCGAGAGGGAAGAAGGAAGAGGTTCACCGAGCCTTAGACTTGTCCAGCCATTCCACTCGTGGTCTATCATTACCTGAATGTTTGGTGGATTTTTGTAAGCCCTTGGAAGCCCTCAATCGCAGCCTTAAGCCACCAAGTCAAGGCCTAACACCCATTAGCCGCGAGAAGCCGAGCAAGGCCACACTTAGCACCACTTCAAGTTTGAGCAAGGTAAGCTCATACCTATCATTTTTCCCAGCTTATACATGATAAAATAGGAATTATCATGTAAGAATATGATGCCATGCACGTGATAAATGTTAAGTTTTGAATTTTTAAAGTTCCAAGCCCTAATTTCGGAAATTCTGAGTTGGTCAATTTTCATAGCTTAAAAATCCTCAAAAATCATGAGAATGACATTGTTAAAAGATTGACATGCTTTGAGCTCATTTGTTCGGTCAAGTTGGTTAGTGAATTTGAGCTATTTTCACCCCCGAACCATGTCTATGTGCATGCAAGTATTTAGCCAATGTCCTAGCCTCAATTGCAATGATTTTTGATGTAGATAACTGGCCGTAAGTGAATTTATATGTTTAGAATGTTTATTTCGGTGACCTAGTGCGGCCACGAGCCTTGTCGGCCCTATAAGCCCACCTCATTATCCACCCGAGGTCTCTTAGTGACTTATGGCATTTTTATGTGTATTATGTCATACTATGTTGGGTTGGTTCAGTAGTCACCAGAAATAGTGGCCGGAAGACCGGCAAGGACCGACTAGGGTCACCAGCCGCGCCAGTCGCGCATGCCGTGCCCGTGCCGCGTCGCAAAGGTCAGGCAGTGCCTCTGTCCGTGCCCGCGTCTAGCGAACGCGAGGCACCGCAGCCCTCAGCGCACGCGACAGCGCCCCAGCAGCGCCTGTCCATGCCAGTGAGCGAGGTCTTGGCGCCAGTCGCGCCCAAACACCTCCGACAACGCTCGGCCGTGCTGTCCAGCGTTAGTGCAAGCGTGGGTTCGAGCCAGTCGCTCGTGCTGCACGGTGTAAGCCTTGGGTCATGCCAGCCGCACGCCCTAGCACCCAGTGCCGTGCCCAGCGAACCCTAGTCGTGTTCCTTAGGTCCAATTGGCCACGGGACGTGCCCAGTAGCACGCCCGCGTGCCCAGGGTAACCCGGGAGCGTCCTACCAACCCTAGTCGCGCCAGAGTCGCGTGAGTAGTACCTGGCTGCGCCTCGCACCAGCCGCACTCGGGCCGTGACCATTCGCACACCCCAGTGCCCAGTAGCACCCGAGTAGCACCAATCGTGCCCGTGCTCGCGCCAACAGCGCACCAGAGCACCCAGTCACCCTTGGTCGTGCCCAGCAGCACCTAGTGGCACCAGTTGTGCCAGGGCTTGTGCCAGCCGCACCTGCCCGCGCCCAGTAGCGCCTAGTACCAAGGCCCGGTCGCACCCAGCTCGTGCCTAGTGCTGTGCCAGGGCCCCAGCCGGCCCAGCGCGGGACCGAGCCCGGCCAGTCCGAACAGCCCGTGACCACCTGGTCTAGAGTGAACCGGCGGTCCGACCTGGTCCGCTTTAACCCGACCCAGTTCAGTTAGTTAGCGAACCATCAGGTTTAGCCGGCGGTTCGAGTCAGTTTTGGTTCAAGTATTTCGGTCTGAGTTATATTCCGAAATTTTAGTAATTTTTCCGAACCAAACCAGATCAGTTGAGCATATCAGTTTGAGTTCCGGACTTAGAATTATTTTAGCGAACCCTTAGAGCGTCCCTTTATATCCGGATGAGTAATCTGATAGAGTAGAGCATCCTAGCATATTATTGAGCATATGACGAGCATAGTACTTAGTATATTTGTTTGCTTATATTTTTATGTAGCTTGAGGAGTCAGCTACCAACACAGCCGCACTTACGTATTTTCAAAGCAGATCAGGTGGGGACCCAGTCTGGGTTATACATTGAGTATAATAGTCGATACCACGTTCAGGTATGTATATGAGTTTTATCTGCTTGGGGTTAAGGCCAAGTTTGCCTTCCCTAAGTTCTGGTGGTGGCCCAGTTCGCGATAATTATACCATCAGAGTGTGACACGGTTACCGGCCAGAGAGTCCGGGAGTTACCGGCCAGAGTGTTCCGGGAGTTACCGGCCATAGTGTTCCGGGAGATTTCAGTTTACTTATATATACCAGTTATGTGATATCATTATTATTATTGTTGTTTACTTTAGAATGGGTTTTTATGGAGTACAAGTGGACCGTACTCACCCCAACTTTATATTTTCAGATGGCAAGGTCGGCGGGCAGGCGTGAGTCCAGCTGTGGTGGTTGTGGTCGTGGATTCGGCATAGTGAGCCGTTCCAGGAACATTTGTTATCATGTTTTGTATAACTATTAAAACCACGCATATTCAGACTTCTGCTATGTGTGTTTTATTTCGAGCTTGCATGACAGTATTTCAGACTTAAAACGTTTTTACCCAGTTCACCAGCACGAACGGGTCTAGTTTCACATGCTTGATTCGATAAAACATTTAATCTGATTTTCTTTAAGTCTAAACCAGTAGATAGGCCAGTTAAAGAAAACGGATTTTAAAAGCAGATAAGTTTTTAGCAGCATCCCGAGATAGTTTGCAAACGATTTCGAAAAATTTATAAGCTTTTTCGAAAGTTAGAATTTGCAAAAAATTGGCCCTAAGTAGCGGGGTGTTGCAAATGGTGATCGTGCATCTCACGAATAAATGCAGACCGAGCTAGAAAAAACACTGAAGAAAAGGAGAGTGGCTGAACCGCAGAAGGTACTGATATCGAACGGGGCGATGATGGGTGAAAACGATATGAACACCATGAAAAAGAAACCCATAAGTGTTGAGGTGACCGTCATGAACAACAACACGATCAAACTTCCATGGTCGGCCTAACAGTAGCTGGCAAGCGTCCATCAGAATAATATCACACCATATCTCTTCCTTATACGTCGTCCCTACCAAAAAGGCTACCAACACACGACGATTCACAGTAACAGAACTCCCCTTCTGAATCCAAGCTAATGTTGGCTGAGGATGGGGCTCAGACATCAAACGTAACCTCTCAACGGCCTCTGAATCCACCACATTCTCACAAGCACCAGAATCAATCATAAAACGGCAAACTCGATCTCCGATGGTGCAAGTGGACTCAAAGATGTGATGTCGATGACCTGCACTCATACTTGTAACTATTGGAGATAAAAGTGAACGACGAAGGACTACCGTGTGACCCACGTCCCCCATCACATGTTCCTCCGTAATCTCGTGCTCTTCGTCAAAGATAGGCGCACCAGTGTACTCACTTGTCTCGTGCTCCTCAACCAAAAGAGCTCGTGTACCGCCCGCCTTCGGACATTATGCCTATCGATGGCCCTGTTCTCCACAAGTAAAACAACGAAGGCCGCTAAGCTGTCGAGTGCCACCCCAGGGGCGGGGCTACCCCCACGACCCCCGACTAAAGTCCAAAGGGTGTAGTCCCCACTGTCGGCCGAACAGGAGCCGTAGGAGCAGATGTAGCCATGCCCGCCAAAGGCTGTCAAAAGGAAGTAAAAGTCAAAGGCCGCCGACGGGTCTGCTGCTGTTCAACCAATAAAGCACGCTGATGCGCCTCAGAAACAGAAGCCGGAGTAAACTTATTCAACACATCTTGGATAGAGACGCATAGCCCACCAATATACCGAGAAACCAACTATTCCGGAGTTTCGCGAATATCCACCCGTGCGAGGAGTTTATTAAATTCCTCGGTATAGTCGTCCACACTGCACTGTCCTTGTCAAAGATTTTGTAAACGCTGATATAATGTACGTACAAAATTAAACGGCAAAAATTCCCGTTCAAGGTACTTATGAAACTTCAACCACGACATGATTTTTTACTTGCCCTGACAATGCCGCACGCCCTTCGATTGGAGCCACCAAGAAGTCGCACGGCCCCGAAGCCGTGTAACAACAAGCGCCACACAACGGTGATCTGGGACGACCTTATAATCGAGGGCGGATTCAGCAGCGGCTAACCAATCTAGAAATTCTGTCGCATCCAACCCCCCCAGTAAATTCCAGTATTTCCACACAAAAAGTCGATCCATCAGCTATCACCAACAACATCAGCCCCATACCTGCAAAATCGGGCCCCACCAAAATCAGGCGCTGGGCCATTAAAACCAGCCGCAGCAGTGCGCCGTTGGGCCCGCCCTCCAAGGTCATCAAAATCTTCAGCCCACAAAATATCGTGTCCCTGTTCTGCAGAGAAAAAATCACCAAATCGCCGCTGTTCAGGCGGCCATCGGCCCGCACCACCACTGGCATACCTGTCTCAATCACGTCGGTCGGTGAAACCCTCATCCCCTTGTCGTCCGTCACGATCGTCGACCAGCCCAAAGTCCACTCATGGCCTTCGTTGTTCGCGAAATTGGGCTTGCCCTAGGTTATCGTCACCATCGCGATCGCCGCCATAGACAAACCCACCACCTGGATGTCGTTGATCGTGAAATTGGGGAAGACCGAGTCCTACATCGTTAGTCTGCCATTCCCCAATCATGGTATGTAGTGAACGACGAATTTCGCCGATCCCCGTTGTAGCGCCCCATTTGTTACGAATTATTTAGAGATAATTATTATTATTTATTTTATTTTTTGGATTTATTCGTGCTCGATTTTATATTCGATTATATGCTCGTAATTGTTAATTGTATTAAATTAATATCAAGCTGAATTGTGTTAGTATTTTAATTTTCGGTCAAACCAAATAATCGTTATTAATCGGGATTTCGAACCAAGCAAGCAACCAAGCCCGAACCGCGAGCATTCCCGGCCTCCTCATACCCGACCCTTTTATCTCGATGGATTTGTTTTGCATTTTTAGGAATAATATGAACTCCTTTTGAATTAGATTCAATTAATTCCATGCTAAATTGGACAAGTACTCTACCAATCCTATTTTTCTCTTCTTTTGTCGTGTCCTTAGAGTATTTTGAGTATTTTGGTAAGTTTTGGGTCAATCTCCATCACTCCTTATAGTGGCCGTTTCTCTCCCTTCATCAAAGGAAATTGATGCTAATAATCATGGTGATAAATCACCTTGAATTCCATTACAAGTTATAAGGCAAATTCACTCCCTTCACTTCAACTCTATCACGTTTTTTTTTCTCTCAATCACTTAGCATTTCTCTTGCATATTTTTTTTCTTTCCTCTCGTAACTTGGATAAACTGAGTCAAGTAATTTGAATAATCCCATCGCACGTTCGACCCTCCTTCACACGCCACCAAGGACCCTTGGACGTCACCTTCGTCGTGCGAGTCGCTGTTAGACGCGGAGCGAGCCAAGCGGACGATCTTCCCCACCCGTAGGACTTGTCGTCTCCGAGCTCCGTTTTTCAAAACCAAATCTCGATTATCCTCCCCTTTGGTGTTTGGTAAATCCATTTTACTAAACTCCACAATCTTTATGATTATGTGTGATGTTCGTGAATTAGATATGTGTTGATGATTATATGTTCGACTCAAATGATTTTCGTCTAATATTTATCGAACATCATTAGTTGTTATGAAATCCTCACTATGCTCGTTCGTTGCTGATGTATAAGTGATAATACTTGCTGTCGAGACGTTATATGAACCGTGATTGAGATTCGAACATCCATTATATATGTGATTGTTATTTTATGTGAAATCATATTTTTCACTGTTCTGTTGTACTGCGATTTGAGCCATCATAGACTGGTTATTTCAAGTTTTGACCTTCATGAGAAATGTAGTATGTTCAGTTTTCTATATCTGGGCTTTGAAATATTTCAATTCCGAGCTATATCGATTAAATTATGATTTTTACAAGATTTTTGTGCGTCCAGTTTTTCCTGTTACCCGACAGCATAAATATATTTAATGTGTGACCTGTTTTTCATGTCATAATGTGCTCGTATGAACTTATACTCTTCATGAAAGTTATAGACTCATTTCTTACCTTTCAATTGAGATAAATTTCATGTTGATATGTGCTCTTCAGCTCGAGTTGTGTTCTTTTGAAGTTAGATATGCATGAGTTAGGACTTATCATTTTGGCAGAAATCTGAAATGGAATGTTATCCGATTTTTCACTATCCAAATGATCTTATATGCTTCTGTGTTCTAAATGAAAGTTGTAGAGGCATGCTTACTATTTAATTTGAGACTTGAACCATGTTATTTTGAGGTCTGTAACTCAAGATAAGTGACAAAATCTGATGTGTTGTTCATATCACATATTAGTTTTTGACAGTTTTGCTGAATCACATGTTTTGTGTTTAAACTCGTTGATAATGTGATTATTTTCCAATGTGGTCTTCAAAGAAGTTGTAGAAACTTGAGTTATATATTATGTCGTTTTCGAAATTTATTAATAGCATGCCTGTAGCTCCAGTTATCTAGCGATTACTGAAGTCTGGTCAAGTTCATTTTCCCAGCTTTGGACTGTGACTCTATTTTTAATGGTTGCTGATTTATTACCTGCTAAATGGCCTTATTTACTTTCAGTATCTTCATAAGAGTTATAACTTCATGTCTTCGGATTCCAATGCAGCTTGATTCATATTCATATGAGTTGTGTGCTGAAAGTTATGTCGGTTTTAAAAACGCTGCCCGGGTTAAGTTTTCAAAAACATGTGTGATATTTTTGGAAATGTGTCTTCATCGATTTAATGCATGCTTAAATGCTTACGTGAACTTAGTTAGACTAAGTAATTGTCGAATAGTCTTTGATAAGGCTATTTTAATTAATGTAGGTGCTTGACGAGTCGAGCTCGCCGCCTACCCTTATTTTGTATTTATCCTGATTGCTACCAGGTGGGTTCATTTATGTTGAATCTACATTTATCGCACTCGTTATTTCGTATAAATGTTTGTTGTGATAGCTTTTGTATGCGTGAGAACCCTAGTCTAAGTGTCCTGATGGTAGTGCCTTTGACGAATACATAATCAATGGAGGTCACCTGCCCGTTGCATCCAGGAGGTGGACGCCCGAATCCGTGTAGAGCGAAGGGGAATGTCTGAACGCCCGAATCCGTGTAGAGCGGAGGGGTAATTCAACTCCATTGTCTCCTGGATAAGATCCTATGCCCGTTGCATTCGGGGTGGGAGTGTTTCCAATTACATCCTCGCCGATTTCTGGTCAGAAGGTTTGTTGTATGTACATAGGAGGTTTGCGATAGGGCCTAATAGGGAGTTAGATCATGATTCTATGCATACATTATTTATAGTTATGAATCTTTATGCGAAATATACTGTGCGGTAATGGTGATTATGATGGTTGTACTCACCCTCATTTCCTTTTATGTTCTCTTGTTCCTCTTCCTATCTTTTTAGGTTGAGCATTGGTTGGCGGCGGTAGTGAGAGACGATCGAGTGGTGGTCGTTGGAATTGTGTGTTACTTGCTTCCGCTTTATTATCTCGATAGACCAATTGTTTAATTCAGAATAATTATGCTTTTGCCTTGCTTATTTTAAACATGTTTAGACCATTGAATATATGTCGAAGTATTTGATTATGCATGAATGGTTTGAGACTTATGAATATTTTGGATTTTATCTCGAACTGTTAGTTTTATACATGCGTAGATCTTTCTTAACTGTTTAAATTGTTTAACTGTTTTTGGTAGTTAAGTAGCGCCCGTTGAATATTAAAGTTTTAAATTGAGATTTTGCAAAAAATAAACTCTGATTTTTATAAATAAGTTTGGTAAAATAAAACGGGGCGTTACACCCGTCGAGAGATCGTCGAACCGATTATCCATGAATTGAAATCAATCATCCACTTGTTGAAATTGATCATTGATGTCAGCATCACGCCGGTCGGTTGCGGCATCTCGTCGTCGCAGTGGCATCGAGAATCGTTCCGACAACTGATACGAAAATGATGTAGATGGAAGCTTATGATGGGAGAATTGTACAGAAAGTTCTACAGAAAACAATGAGCAGTTTAATTTTGTCTTCAATCTGATATCAACAGCCCCAAATGATAATGCCACAAGTACGTTTTAATACCTATACAAAGTCCTAACCACCTAACTTAAAAGCCCACATAATACAAACCCAACATAACATAAATAGACATAAACATAAATATTGATAATAAATATAATAACAATCACACTAAAGACCGAAGCCGATCATGTTTGTCGAGAAATGCCAACGCACTCTCGTCGGCATCACATAGTGATTCCCACGGTGAGCTAGTGGTTTGCTCACTCCCATTATTATTATCTTTTTCAAGTTGAGCTGGTGGTATTGGCAAAGGACGGACAAGGACGGTAAATTAACTATTATGCATTATGTTTGATTTTGCTTCCGCTTGAACTTGTTTACAAAACTCGTACGCATGGTTTTGAACTGATGACTTGGATGTTGCATGGTTTTGAAACTGTTGAACTGATTTGATGATTATTGTGAGATTTCATTGATGTGGATTATATCTCATATATGATTGTGATTGGGCAATTAGTTCCCAACGGCTTACGATGATGCTAAGCTGAGTATTATGTTCGACTGACCTTGAGTAGCGCCCATTAAAATGTTTTAATTGAAAAATAATTTGCAAATAATTAACTCTAATTTTTATGACAATATGGATTTTCTCCTTAAAAATAACGGGGCGTTACATTGTGGTATCAGAGCAGGTCTAAGTTTCTGTAGACTGCTTTCAAAAAATTTTCTAAGTGTTTATGTTAATGACCACTCGTCTTCATCATGCCGCGCCAGCTCAAGGTATGTGTTGGTTTTGTTATTTGCTTGTTTAACTGTATAATTTTGGGGCTTAGGAATATACCCTCTTGTCTATTAGTTGAACTCTAATTGGTGAGTTACCATTGTTTAATCTTCAATTTTAGATATGCCACCCCGTCAAGGAGTTAACCCGAACGCTCAACCTACGCTCCACCTACACCGGGTCGAGATCATGCTCTGATTCAATTTCGAAACATACAGCCGCTAGTTTTCACCGAGGTTGAGGGCCAAACTTCTGTGGCCGAGTGGATCCGTAAGCTCGAGCAGATCTTCAACGTGCTCTTATGTTCCGACATTTAGCATATTACCTGCGCCGAATTCCAGCTTGACGGTGATGCCGCCGAGTGGTGTTACAACTACTGGAGGTTATGGCAGGGTGAGCGTACGGGTCTAACATGGGACCATATGATGGAGATAGTCACAAAATGGTACTACCCTCGCCATTACCGTGAGCGAATGGAGAGAGAATTCTGGGATCTTTGACAGGGCACTTTATCTGTTGATGAGTACGAGAGGACGTTCACCTGGATGAGTGCTTTTGCCAGGCACTTAGTTAACACAGATGAGAAGAATGCAAGAAGATTTCGGAATGGACTTCGTCCAGACATATGCCTTTTATTGATGAACCATGGAGATCTGCCATATGTTGTATCTGTCATCCGAGCTCAGCGGATCGAGAGTTGCGTGACTCTCAATGCATATGTCCCATCTTTTCAGCACACTGCGCAGACCGTTCAGCCAATTACTACAATCCAGCCTGGTTCCGGCTCGAGCAAGAGGTAGAAAGATCACCACCAAGATCGCAAGAAGAGCAAGCATCATGATAATTGCAGACATGTTGACCGTCCCTCGACTTAGAGAGCTCAGCTCATCCGTCAAATACCAGCTGGACAGCCACGTTGTGGTGCTTGCGGTGGATACCATGCAGCTGGAGATTGTCGTGTGGCTCAGAATGTAACGCCCGAATATTTGTTACTATTTATGGAGCTCGACTTTATTTCCATAAATAGCAAGTTCCTTATTCAGTGCATTTAATTATTTTTATTTGCATTAAATCGAGTAATTAGTATTAAGTCTAAGTCATGGAGAACTTATTCGATTTTTAGTTATTAAAATCGAGTTTATTTAGCCGAAGTATCGGTTTATTTTTAAAGTAAAATCGAGCCTTGGAAATAATCGGAAATGTCATTTAGCTGAGCCGAAGCCCAATAATCAAGAGAATTCAATTTTTTTCGGCCCATTTTAATTAAATCGAGCCCAAGTTCGATTTTAAATTAAAAATCGAGCCTATTGTCGATTTTTAAATTCAGGCCCGTTATTGCTTAAATCTACCGACTAATTAATTTAGTCAAAGTTCCGGTCAATTTTATTGTGCCCAAACATTTAAATTAGAGCCCGAGTCAACGTTCGATTTTAACCCCAAGACTAAGGCGCGATTTTAAGGCCCAAATCCAAGTAAACCCTAATCTCCTACACACTATAAATAGAACATCATCCCTCCACATTCCATTTTCATCAAACCCTAGCTCACACCTTACATTTTCAAGATCTAGCTCCATTTACACATTCAAGCTCAAGATCTATAGCAAAATATATCATTTCCATCATTAAATATCATTTCTTAGCCTTTGAAATCCAAAATCCGGCCACTTTCCGGCCAATTGCCCATTTCCCGGCCAGAACTCCAGCCGTCGGCAAGCCCTAGGCCAGCCCAGCTAGCCCCGTCGCGCCAGGCCCGCACCAGCTCGGTTCCAGCGAGCCCAGCCCGCCCTCAGCCGCAGCAGCCGCGTCCGTGGCCAGTTTAGTTCGCAAGGCCCGCTCACAGGCGTTTTGCTCACACGCGCGCGTGCTGCTCCGTCCGTACAGCGCGTTCCAAGTGTCCACAGCGTGCATCCAGACGCGCCTCGCCAGATCCGCGCGCGTTTCCCATACCCCGCGTCCGTACACCCACGCGTCAGCACAGCGGCCAGCTCCCTTCACAGCCCGTGTCATTTTTCAGCGCCTTCATCTTCCGATTTTTATTCTGAGTCCATAGCTGAGGTATAATACTGAAACTCAACTTCATGGTGTTAGAAATGAATTGTGGTTTATTTTAAAAATAGGTTTGAGTATTTGTTTAGCTGAATATGAATTTGTATGATTTTATAAGATTAAATGGATAAAAATTTGTAATATATTCCTGGAAGATCCAAAAATTATGATTCCAATTAGATAAATCATATTATAATGTCTTGAGGCATAGATTACATTTTCGTGAATTTTAGAGCTCGTTTGATATGCGAATGGAATTTGTGAATTTGGACCAATAATGCTCGATTTTTGTTAACCGAGTTAGGAATTGAATATTGTTCTGATAAAATTTCCATAAATCATAAGGATGCTGAGGAGTATGTGTCTAAAATTTCATAATTTTTAGATGTCTTTTGGTATGGATTAAAATTTGGAACTTTAGCCTCTTTTTGCCGTATTTTTAGAAATTGTTTCAGTTGGATTTTAGCTGAAGTTGTTAGATGTAAATTCCTCATAAATCATGTTGAACTTAGGGTTAAAGTTTTGGCTTAAAATGAGATAGTTTACTCATAGAACTAAAACCCTAATTTTATCCGATCTCGATAACTAGGTAAATTTTAGATCTGAGTTTAATCGTCGAAACCTAGTACCGTTTAAATAACTATAGACGTCGTAGCATTAATTCTTAATGCGTATCGTCGTCTCGCACACGTGTTCGACTATCGTCTAGCCGTTGCAGCCGAACCATCGAGTGCGTGCCCGTGCACAGAGTCCTAGTCGAACCACCGAGTGCGTGCCCGTGCACCGAGTTCGAGTCGAACCACCAAGTGCATGCCCATGCACTGAGTCCGTTCGACCTACCGTCAACACGTCGTCTACCGTTAGCCGTGGTCCAAGCACGCCCCTGCGTCAGTGACCGTGACACCGTTATAAACTCGTGCTTCGACAAAGCCGTATCAGCCGTGTTTGTGCGTGCCGTGAGTTGCTACGCCGAACCCGGATCACGGTCGAGCCAAGCTGCACATAGCCAGTGAATGATCGACCGGCTCCAGGTGAGCCACCGGTCCAGTCCAGTCGAGTCGGTCTAGGCAATCCAGACGGTTCGAGAAATTTCAGATAGATTTTCAGATCCAACTACATTTAAGATTCAGATATATTTAAGATTTCAGATATATTTAAGATCCAGATATATTTCAGATTCAGTCAGATTAAAGATTTCACTCAGATTTAAGATCCAGTCAGATAAAATCCAGTCAGATTCCAGTCAGATTTGAGATTTTAGTTAGATTGTAGTTCCAGACTTAGAAATATTTCAGAGAACTCTAGTATGCCTCAAAGACAATAATATTTTCAAAATCAGCTCGTAAATCCCTAAAATGATTTTTAAAGCCGAGTGAGCGAACATAGACAAATCAGATAATAAAATTTAAGCTTTATTCTGAGCCCAGTATTTAGAATATTTCGCTCCTAATTTTGTAGCTTGAGGAGAGTCGAGCCTCCAACTGCTACACAGTATATTTCAGCATTTTCAGCATTTGCATTTGCTACCTTCCATGTGGGGACCACTGCACTGTGTATCTCATCGCTTTTAATAATTTACCATGTCTGAGGTCTATATGTGATTAAATTGAAGGATCGAGACGGTTGAGTGATCCCGTCTTGGTCAATATTTCAGTATTTCAGTTATGACTTGGATGTGTGGTGATTAGGGCCCGTCCTAAGTCTAGCGCTCAGACACTGACCATGTGTCTTTCCTGAGTTTGTTGTAGCGCTCAGATGTTGATCTTGTGTCTTTCCTGAGTTTTTGTGGGAGGGGACCCCCAGAGTGTGCACATGAGTACCGGTTTACCGTTAGCCCCATAGTTAGCCCAGTTTATTTATATATATGTTGATATCATGATATGTTATTTAATATGCTGAATTTTCAGTGCCGGTCCAAGCTGATCATCGTTGATTCCCTTATGCTCACGTCTCCCCATAACCATTTTTCAGGTGACGAGGTCGAGCGCGGAGCGTGAGCCGATGAGTGGTGGTGGTCATAGCGAGGATATTTTTGAGATAACATGTCATCTATCTATTTGAACATGTTTGAATTATCTGTCTTTTGTCGTTGCATGCTTATTTGTGTTTGCTTTGTGAACTTGTAGTTGCTTTCGCATTTTAGACTTGTGTTTCAAATTCCAGAACAGTGTTTCAGATTTCAGACTAGAATTTCAGTATTTAAGAATTTCATACTGCATGTGTAATTCCAGTAAAGTTTCATGGCCTTAATTCTAGAATGAATTTTACTTACCTGCATGCATAATAGATTAAAGATTTAAGATTAAAGATTAAAGAGTTAGCTTAAAGTTGAGTAGCACCCGCAGTTAGATTAACGTGTTTTCAGAAAAGTTAAATTGAGTTTTCAAAAATGAAATCAAGGTTTCCATTAATAGCGCGAAAAATTTACTCTTATTTTAGTAAGTTTAGGCGGGGTGTTACAGTTGGTATCAGAGCGCAGTTAGCGTTTCTGTATACTAAAATTCTAGAAAGAGAATGATCACACCACGCTCACGCCGCGCCGACTCCGAGGTACGTCACCTGAACAACCTTTTTTATTTTTGAATGCATAGTTATTATAGTTAAGAGTATTTCAGGGGCTTACTATCTATCCTTCGATTAAAGAGTTGAGAATTCTAGCCAGAACTTAGAAGAATTTAAGGATAACCGGAACTCTAGCCAAGCTAGGAAGAATTTAAGTATAACCGGAACTCTAGACAAGCTAGGTGTTTTCGGCAATTTATCAAATTCATTAAAGTATAGTGTAGCTATTTCTTAATCTGTTATACTGTTCTAGTCTGAATTTCAATAGAGATAGTTATTTGTATGCTCTACCGTGACTTTTTGAGGACGGAGAGGGAAATAACTCTAGAAACTGTCTCGATTATGTTGTGGGAAAGTACCATGAACACCTTTTACTACGTATCGAGGATAACCGTTGTGATATATTAGAGCCATAAGACTCGAGAAGATGCGTGTAGTATAATTATCTCCGTTCCGTGAACTCGAGATACTTTTGTTGCGGCAATTTCTGCATATTTCGGAAACTCTACTAAAATTCAAAGTTGAGACCAAAAATTTCATTGCATTCCATAATAAAAAGACCGCGAGAAGCGAGTTATTGCTATAATTCGACACTTGCGGAAGTTAGATTAACAAACCGATGGAATGCAACACATAGGTAAAGCAGTGGACTTTCCATTGTTTGAACTATGTATGCTTTGAGTTAAGTTCTAACTCTGGAGGCTGCCTCACTTCAGCTGACAAGATGCCTTCCAACTAATATTAGAAGTAATAGTTTTCAGTGTATAAGAGTCATAGATCCGGGTAAGTCCTGGAGGCTTGAAATAAAAGCCATGAGTCCGGGAGGAACCATGGAGGCTTGAAGCTGAACCATAGCAGAAAAGTTTCCATATGAGGTGATCTCTAGTAGCCAGAGAAAGGGGGGACCCAGTTTAAAGGAAGCTAGAGCGAGGAATCGCACGTCGAGTCATGTTTTGACACCGAGACGACTTACTCATTCGTCTCAAAAGGGAGCCATCACCCAAGAAAGTTCCAAATAGTGTAAGAATATTCAGACGATAGTTCACATAAAATTTAATGAAAGCCGAGTGGGAGTTCGCAACCACCATAATTCAAGAAGGAGAACCAACCTCCGCACACGTGGAAGTTAAGATATCATGTTTAAGAAGACGAAAACTTATAAATTTCGCATACTTGTGCCAAATGCTACAACTCTCGAGTTTGAAGTTGTGAGCAAATGGACGATATGCCGATAGGAAAAATTCTAGAAGTCATGAAGAGAGAGAACACTTCACTGACAACGTCTGGAGAGTTAACCATTGTTCGCAATCACATGTACGTATTTTTAAAATGTTACCAAGAAGACCACCTGGACGACAAATGGAATTCGATTCACCTGGTACTGAAATAGAACTAGTGTCAAAAGTGCCAAACCGAGAGACGCCAAGAAGCTGCAAGAGCTGAAGACCAAAATCCGAATTGTGAATTGTTGGACCAAGAGCATAACCCTAGGGTGCACCCGAGGGTTCGTGAAGAAAGGAGATGTGCACCAATTACCAAAAGCTAAGTAGACTCCATGAGGAGAGTAAGTACTCACCTTTGAGAGTCGAAAAGTTGTCGACCCATGCGGGAAGACAACAAGTTCCAAGATTGAACTTGAAGCTCGAACATCCTCCATGAGATGTCGATGGGCCGACGCCTCAAGATCAAAAAGCACGATAAAGTTGAGGTGATGAAGTCATCTCTAAGTATTAGCGGTGTACGACATCTTTAGCTTTAGTTTAGATGTTGAGGAAATGAAGAACAGAAAAGCCTCAATCTTGAGATTTTAAGTACCCTTGGGTAAATTCTACCCATATAAGTAGTCAGACCCTCAGTTTGTACCAAGAAGAAGCTAGATTCGAGTCATAGTGCTCCGAGATAACTCAGCGCCGTAGTACAGTGAAGCTACTAGCATAAGACGTGGATACGACAGTGTTTTGTGACTACAGGTGGCACTGACGCCGCAGGTACATCGCAAGCGGGTATCACATGCAGCTGTTCCGCGCCCGTGGGCCCCGGGTAGTGGTTAAGCCGCATGCAGCGTACCGTGTGCAATATACCGCATCGTTAGGAGCCAGGTCACAGCAAGTCGAACCGCAATTGCTAGTTGTCCTCGTCAATATTATAGATCGATGGACGATCAGAATGCTCAGAGGCTTGCGTTCTGAATGACAAATCCGTTCGAAAGAGCGATTTTCTACCGAGATAGTTAATAAATGTCGATTGACATGACATCGTACGATTTCGTGTGGACCCAAGTGTGGATCGCTAACATACAAGGAAGGAATAGCAGAGAGAGATTCTTGGCCAATAGTAGACCGACAGAAAATAGAGAAGAGATCAGCAATCCATGCAAGGACTAGGGCAACCCTGAACTGACGAAAGTCGCGTACATGCCAGCCACAGAAAGACCTTCAGACCAGTGTGAACGGCAAGGTAACTCCGAGGGTCACAGCTGCAGATGAGCAACAATTTAGTACCCAATCATTTTCAACATATAGCCGAGACGGCGAGCTAAGCCTAATAGTTTGGGCCTTACCACCGAAATTCTTGTAGGTTCTGAGTTCGAGAAGATGCGCTCAAACTCGAACACGTGGAAACCTTAGATGAGCCTCACGTTGATCCGAGTTGATCCGTGAGATAGTGCCTACGACCACCTTGTGGCAGAAGGTCGCTAGTTAGAGAGCCGAGAAGTAGGCCTCCACTACAAGAATTATGCCAAACAATGACGAAAATTCATGTGACAAAACAAAAATCATCACCGTATGTTGCCTTATGGTGACGGAGTTAATAAATCGTCATTACACCATTGCATACGGCGACGACTCCTACATTCGTCATCTTAGAATTCTTTTTTCGTCACATAATGGATTTTTATATGACAATGCGCCTCAATTCGTCACCTATACATCTAAATTCATCACATGTATATAAAATGTGACGAAATTAAATGTGACAAACAAATTGTCGTCACTGTTGCTGTTATTTAAAGTGACGCTTACGACTAATTCGTCATTATATAATTATGTATTGTGACGATACATTATAATACATCTAAATTCATCACATTAATACATATTATGACGAAATTTACTATGACGAAAACAAGTTCATTGTTTTTGTTCGTATTTAAAATGACGCATACAAAAATTCGTCATTATATAATTTTCTTTTGTGACGATAAATTATAATACATTTAATTTAGTCACATTTAAACATATTATGACGAAATTCACTGTGACGAATCAAATTCGTTGTGTTTTTATTGTATTTAAAATGACGCATACGTATAATTCGTCATCATATTATTTTATTTTGTGACGATATGTTATAATATATTTATATTCGTCACAATAATACTTATCTGATGAAATTCACAGCGCCAACAAAAAATCGTTGTTTTTATTTGTATTTAAAATGACGCTCACGTATAATTCGTCATTATATAACTTTGCTTTGTGACGAACATACAGAAAGTGTAACTAAAGGTGTAACTTTGCTCTCGTATAATTCACAGATATTCGCATCTTGTACCCCTTAATTTGTCTTTTCATATTATATGAAATAAAATTTATTTTAATAAGGTGTAACTGAAGGTGTGAATCAAAACAACATAATAATCTTGAATTCGAATTTTAATTTTGCAGGTCATCATCTTCATCCCCCATTTAACATGTGTCACAATTCGCAATCAATAAAATAGATAAAATAAAAAATAAAATAGGCTCTCTCACAAATTCATTTCATGATGCAATTGAAATTACTTTTGTGTGCAAATCGTAACCTATGTAGGTACGTAGTTATTTCTTTCTTTAACTGTTCGAAAAATATATACATCACCCTTTAATTGGGAAGAATTACAAAAGAAAAACCCAGAAAAAAAAAGAAAAAGAAAAAGAAAGCCATCATGGATAACAAAAAATGGAATGTAAGCAACAAAAGCTATACTAAAAATATGCAAATTTGCCTCCATTCATTCAATAATCACTTTTTCACGATCTTTGGTCCGTTGTACGGTACCCAATGACTATATGATCTTCCGATTTTGCAATATCCTTAAGCCACACGTAGCCTTCTTTCTCAGTCTGATAGTATAATGTCAATAGAAACCATGACTTGCGTTCCAAATTTTGGAATAGATCATTAGCAAACATCAATATAGGTTATATTATATTTCTAGACTTTACATTTACGAAATACTAACTAGAGGCTAAACGTTTATCTAACACATATACTTCAAACTCAATTTCAGCAGATGCACCCATATCATTTAGCGAATTAATTGAAAATATAAATATTTGGTAGACATGCATAGAGTAAGGAATGCTGAAAAATATGTAACATTCAGTAAATGGTAGATTTTGTACTAATTCATACCTATAATATTTTGGAAAACGCAAACGATATTTCAGCTTATTTGGGCTCACCAAAAGTGCAGAACAAGTCAACATTAAAAAAAGTGAAGCAAACAATGGGATTAATAACTATTAACTACCGAGTACTACTGATTTCAAACCTGCAAAGAAAAATGAGCATGAGTTGAAAACAGCAGACTTTAAGCACATATATACAACCTTGAATTATTGAAATTCGGTGTTAACCTGGTTTACTCATAAGTCAAAATCCCATAACTTTTGCAACCACATTAAGAAATAAAATAAGGCCACAACATAAGTTCACTTTACAGTTTTTTTTTTTTCAACCGAAACAAATTTTCATTCAACCTCAAATATTTACAAACGGGTAATCAACTGATTACGAGTTCACGGGAACAAACACATTGTTTTCCCTCCAAAGCCAACTTGGCTAACTACAATTACGATCACAAACTTGCAGTTTAGAACTAAGAACCTGCACATCTAAAGCTATATTACACATAGATACAGGAAATGTAAAATCACCATTAAGCTTAAGAACAAAACTAGCAGAATTCAACAAGCATACCACTTTGCTCCAACCTAGTTCACTTTACAGTTGAAAAAACCTCTTCTCAAAGACTATAAATTATAAAAAAATACAACATATATTTCAACTGAATTTTGACCCAAACAAACAGGCAAACGAGTCAACACCCAACAAAGTGCAAGAAAACAACGGGAGTAAATGAGAACAATGAACTGCAACAGAAGCATTAATTGTCCTCTTTCTTGTCCGAATTACTTACTCAATATTGATATTTTCGCACTACGAATCCATGAATATATCATAAAAAAAGAGAGTACCTTTGCTTCAAGGAGAGAGATACGAAGACGAATCTGTAAGAGGTTAGAGGCTATGTCGCTACCCGCTAGGTCTCCGTGGAAAATAAGTTCGCAACTCGACCTGATGCCCGAAAAATTGTAAGACTGAGAGTGCGAATTGAGTGCAAATCCTGTGTGAATTCTGAGTGCGAATTCTGTGTGAGTGCGAAGGAATTCTGTGTTAGGATTTTCAATTGAGTCTTTGGATTTTCATAAAGAGATTTTGAAGAGGATAAATTTTCGATTTTGAATTACGGATTATCAATCTATACTTATATAATAAGAATTAACATTTATCCAAAATAGTAGGTCAAATTATGGTCAATGTCGGATTTGCATTAAATATTTTCCAAAACTGGTAAGTTTTTGTCCTTTTCACACTTCTCATTAATTATGTCTTTTTCACACTTCTCATTAATTATGTCATTTTCACACTTCTCATGTCATTTTCACACATCTAATTAATTCATTAATTACGACATAATTATCATAAATCATTTCATCTGAGCTTTTATCGTTAAAATGTATAGCGATCTGTTATGACCTTATCCCATTGATATTTCCATGAAGCGTCCTTATCGCGTTCTAATTTTTGGTAATCACTCTATATCAATAACCGGATATTTGGTTAATGATAGCACACGTCTTTATTTCAAGGAGCGGATATTCTTTGACCTTTAATTAATCTGAACTGATTGCCTTGACTTTTCAATTTTTAAAAACTCTTTTTTTAAATATTTTGGCTTAAGATTTGGATTTCATTATACAAGTCATCGGATTGTTTGAATGAAAATGAATGAAAAGAACACCAAAAACAGGTAGCCTTATTCATATAAACAATCCTAAAATATTAGTTTGTTCACCAAAAAGAGACGAATCCTAGAAATCCTAAAATATTAGTTTGTTCACCAATCCTAAAATATTAATTTGTTCACCAAAAATATTAGTTTGATTTTTAGAATTTGTCTCTTTTGAAAATATTAGTTTGTGATAATGAGGAGTTACCAAATAATCAAACTCATAATGTTATGTACAAGGAGGTTTTTAATAATATATGATTGTTACCAAACTTTTTATGATTCAACAATGTTCCTATGTATTTTAATGATTTTAATTTCGCTCCTAATGCACGTGAGGTTATATTATTCTTCCAAATTTTACATCCCGTGCATCGCACGGGTTACGTACTAGTTGAGAGTAATTTCAATTGAGTTAAGGATTTGTATTAATTAACTTTTTTTTTTCAAACAATAAATTCATTAACTAAACTCATTCTTACACAAATCGATAATCAACGGGTCACTAATAATCCGACAAGCCTCAATCAGAAACTAATCGGGGGAGACTCAAAAAGAGTTAAGGACGTTATCGAAAATAGAGTTAGAGATTTTTAATTAACACTTAGAGAATTTTTGAGAATGTCAAAAAAGAGTTAGGGAAGTTATCGAATCGAATCGAGCCGAGGCTAAAGTTTTCGAGTTCGAGTTCGACTATATTTTCTAACATGTTCATTAAATAGTCAACCAAAAAATTCCGTCCGTGTTTGTTCGTTTCTTGGTTCGACAAGTTCGTGTTCATACTGCACAATAGCAATCGAAACCGTACACAATAGTGTTACACAAATTGCAATATAATAACTGTTAAACTACATATAAATGACCAAACCCGACTGAACTAGAATGTTTGGTTCGAATTTTTAGATTTAAGTTCTATTATTTTCTTTTAGTTTTAAAATTTTGGGTATTTCTATATATATATATATATATATATTATTAAAAATATTAAAATATCAAATTTCAACATCAACGATGAAAAATATATTGTGGATTTTATTTTTTTTTAAAATTTAATATGTATATCTATACACATCTATATCTATATAATGGACCAATTCATTTTGATAAAATTGTCTAACTTTTTCCCGCCTACATTTTTCGGTTAAATATTGAAATATTTTTTATTAAGTCATTTTATATTTATTTGGTAAGTCATTGTATAGTCACACATAATATATTGATTTTTCTTGGCATATTCATGCTTGATATATTTGTAGGATCAAGAAAGCATATATCTTTAGAGATTCAAGATTAAACTTTATTTGGTAATATATTGACATATTCACGCATTATATTGAGTGCATTTTTCATAATCTCGAGATGCGTTTATTGTCCAATATTAGTTTATATAATGTGTTATTCATGGATTTAATAATGCCTTTAATTATTGTGCATTTCTACGATGTGTTAATCTTATCAAAGCTCCTCGAGAAGTGGTCCGTCCATTGAACATAATCTTTTAGTTCTAAATATGTATTAATAAATAACAATATCATGGTATTTTTTTAGATTTTGAATTGTAGTTGGGCTTTTTAGTAATCGTAGTTCTCCAATTTAATTGTTTTTGTCAAATTATTGATTTCTTGAAACTTAAAATTGAGAAATTGAGAAAGATCAAACACCCACGGCATGTCTATCTTGCAGGAACGCAAGCACTCACACTATATATAGATATACTTATTACTAATATGTTTAGTTGCTTGCCCCCCTCTCGTCGGGCAACGGTGCGACGGCTGACGTCGTCGACCATTTCCTGGTCTGTCCAGTTAGGCTGCTCTTCCGATGAGTTCGAGGAGGCTAAACCGAGCGATCTTCGCCCTGGACCAGTCAGATGACCACCCCCGGATGCTAGAATGAATCGATTATCAGCGAACTAATAAAAAACCGACCAACAACCCGTTGAACCTGTCAAAATTATTTAAAACCGGTCAATGGGATCAGTTTGAACCGGTCTAATTTTTTAAAAATTAATTTTTAATATATTTTTAATGTAAATAAAAAATAGATGTTTAACTATAATGGATATATATAAGTTATTATTAATTAGTTAGCTTAAGTATTTGAATGATTTAAATTGACATAGTATTTAATTAACAAAATTTTTATATATAAATTTTATTATATAAAATATTATTTCACATACCTTATTAACCTTACTAATAAACTAAAATTACTAATCTGCCATTAAGAACAAAAAAATCATCTAATTCACATACCAACCCAAAAAACCACCAGGTTCACAAAAATCCAAAACGCATATTTCTTCTCCCACTCATCTTCCTTCATTCCTTCCTAAAACAAGAAGAACACAAAACCTAAAATTCAGCTCGCTAATCTGCTAAGGCCCAACATTCTCGACTCGTTTTTTCATCCGAAGGCTGCAAATTGGTTTGAATTCACCAATTGAAGAACAAATTTCACGAGGTAATCCGAATTGAAACCTCCGCCTTGATGAGGTCCGCCACTTGCTGCTCGAAATCGGCGGCGAGGACGCACAAATACTTAGGTGCGCCCTGGCACACCTTGCTAGGTGTGTCAGGGCCTTTTGTGAAATACAGCTCCTTCAAAAGCGCGTGAGGTAAGGAGGTAGAATATTTTTTTTTTTAAATGAGACATGTGTCCCATTTCTATTGGGTAATGAATTTCATATATCATATTATATAAATTAAATTATCATTCATATTTGTATCAAAAAATAAAAATAAAAATACCAATATTCATAATTTTTCATTCTCTACAAATAGAGACCACATTTGATATTTTTTGGAACACAATTAATTTATCATTTTTTACAATTAATTTATCTTATTGGAAGATTATGACACAAATCTATAATTAGATGAATATGTTACATACTAAGATGAACATGTTATAGAGTAAGATGAACATGTCATAGAATAAGATGAAAATGTTACATTTTCACAGATGAAATTTAGATGAACATGTTCTAAAATAAGATGAACATGTTACATAATAAAATGAACATGTTATAGAATAAGATGAACATGTTACATAATAAAATGAACATGTTATAGAATAAGATGAACATGTTACATAACAAAATGAACATGTTATAGAATAAGATGAACATGTTACATACACAATAAGGTGAACATGTTACATAATAAAATGAACATGTTATAGAATAAGATGAACATGTTATATAATAAAATGAACATGTTATAGAATAAGATGAACATGTTACATACACAATAAGGTGAACATGTTATAAAATAACATGAATATGTTACCAAAATGAGATGAACATGTTATAAAATAAGATGAATATGTATTATTTCAATCTGCAATCTGTAACATGTTCATCTTATTTGAAAACATATTCATCTTGTTACGTAACATGTTCATTATATGTCATTATAATAAAATAATTACGAAAAAACGAAAAATTGGTTGTGCTCAAAAACCTATCAAATGTGGTCTCTATTTATAGATAATGAAAAATTATGAATTTTGGTATTTTTATTTTATTTTTTAATATAAATAATTAATGATATTTTAATTTATGTAATATATCTCATTTTTCAATTAAAAAAGGAAAAATGGGAATGTGCACTACACTCTCGAAATTTTCTAATTTTTTGGGGTGAAGGGGCGCGTGCAAATTTGCCCTGGCACACCTAGCTAGGTGTGCCAGGGCACACGGTAGTGCTACTGGTGAAGACGAGGCCGGAGAGGGGGATCGTGCGTTATCGAGGTCGACGCGGAAGCTGGGTGAGGTTGGGGTGGTGCGAGCTTGTAGATTCCAGAAGCTGGTAAATTGGCTTGAACCCCCTTGTTTCCATGTGGATTGAGGTGTATTTTATTAGATCTATATACGTTCATTTGACCTGAAACTTGGTGTGTGAAACCCTGCTTTGGTGACCTTTATTGCTGTAAAAAGTTCAGTTATCAATTTGGTCCCTAGCCCCTTGAACTGAGGCCTTTTCTGAACCCCAGCAGCAAAGCCGCAGCCGCGAGCACTGGCCGCAACAGTGCGAGCGAGCTGCGTCGCTCACCCATGGCAGGCCGCGCAGTGGATGCCCGGGAGCCTTGCAGCGACGCGGGCATGCCGCAGCGGTCGCGTGCCAACCGCGTGTTGCAAACCTGTGGGTGCGCCCGTGGCATACCAGCCATACCCCGTGCGCGCCCGTGTACCTATATGTGCGCCCGACGCACGCGTACCCCTAGTCGTCCTCAGCTGCACGCCAGAAGACCCGTAGCGCGCCCAGACGATGCCAGACGCTCCACATCCGCTCCCAGCGTGCAGCTGCGCCAGCGCGCCCAACAACCATCAGCTCGTGTCCAATCGCCTCAGCAGCAACCCGACACGTGCCCAGCAGCCCCGGCGCCACCCAGCTGCGGCCACACACGCACCCAGTGCACCCGCACGAGCCAGCCTACGCCCGTGCCAATCCAACTAAACCCGATTTTAATTTCCCGAGCCATTTAGCTGATTTTTTAGCCTTTGAACTCTTTTTTCGTGTAGAACCCGTTTTTGACCTTTTAAAATAATTTTTCCAAGTTTTTCTATAGAATCCGAGATTTTCAAATTCCACAAAATTCCACAAGCTACTTAGTCAATAATTTTCGACTAAGTATGAATTCCTATTGAATTTCTCGATTTATCAAGATTAATATGTTGAAATATTATCTTGTTGATGATATGTAGATGTTTGAGGAGTCGAGCCCTCTGCCTACCATCTGCTGATCATCGATATCTGCTTATCTCGACGCTTATCTCGACTAATCAAGTGGGTGTTGATAAACCATACAATGTATGTTATTCTTTATAATTGCTTGGCTTGATAATCAATGTATGCATGTGAATCGTTAGTCTATGAGAGTGTTCTCACGTTGATGTTGTGCCGACGTTCTCCTATTTGTGCATAATGAGAGGTTTCTCCCGTTGATGGAGTTCTGACGGTTTAGCTCCCGTTGATGTTGTGCCCGACGGTTTAGATGTAATCACATGGGCGTAGGGCGGTAAAGGAGGTAGACTAGATGATTTGTGTTCATGCTGCGATTATGGTTTTAAGTCATTATACTGAATATACTGTATGGTATTTGCACGGTGAGCTAGCTGGTTTGCTCACCCCCATTATTTTCCCCCTTTTCAGGTTGAGCTGGTGGCAGCGGCGAAAGACGGGCGAGTGGGGTCATATTTGTTGTTATTTATGAATTATTACTGCTTCCGCTATTTGTTATCTTTTCATAAGACATATAAGCATGTTGGATTATGAAACCGAATTGAGTTATTGTTTTGTATTCTGAATTGAGATCAATGATATTGATATTGATGTAGTTTTTAAAATTATTATGAGCATGTTATACTTGTCTGGATTGATTATGATGTTAAGTATTATTCTGGGATGGTTTATTTCCAGTGACTTGTGATGGCACTTAAGATATAAATTAAGTTTGAAATGAGTAATGCCCGTTAAATATTTTTAAAATAATTTGCAAAAATTTAACTCTGATTTTTTAAAAATATAAATTTTTCTTATAACAATAACAGGGCATTACATCTTACTTACAGTCTTTTAACAAACTTGGAGTATTGGTCACGAGATGGTTTACCACGTGCACTTGTGCCTTCAATACCCGATTTGTTGGAGAAACCTTTAACAATTGGATGGTCCTTCAAGTTTTATTTTATATATCTTCCGTCTAGTCAAAAAAAAAATCTGCCAAAATTCAATGTATAAGTGTACGATTTATTATCCTGCTAGTTACTGGATTTTCACAAATGGATTAGTACCTAGATTTTCACATTTTGATCAAAACAGATCCATATCAACATGGGTATGTGTTGATCCATATCGTCGTTCGGCTGACAATTGGAGGCTATTTCTTCGATTGCCGGCGGTGCTCTGGTTTGCGGTGGTTTGCCCTTCTTTTGGTTCTCCTTTGTGGCTGCTGGGCTATGGCTCTTCGGCGGGGATTTCACCTGTTTGGGTGGGATTTTGCCGTTGGACTTGGCAATTTGTGGTGGTGTCGGGGGGTGCGGGAGCCGATGAGTGGGGCGGGGTCCCGGTTGCTGTGTCGGTTTGGTGCGGCAGTTGGGGTTGAGGGCCCGGGCCACTCACGTTTTTTCCTTGGTCGGCTAGTGGTGTTAGGCGGCGGAGGATTGGGTCCTATCGAGCTTGGCTAGTGGTGTTAGCGAGTGCGGTGGTGCTGGCGTGGGGTCTGGTTGGGACTCTCTCGGTCAGAGATGGGTTGATTCGGGATTATCTCGGGGGTTGAGTTCACCTGCTGTATAGGCGTTCGTGCAGTTTCGGTAGCGGTTCTCGGGCTCGAGGTTTTCTTTGTGTCTGTCGGTCATTGTTGGTTGAGTTTAGTTCGGTTCGCCGGGGAAGGGCTCCGTTTTCGTTTATGTTTTGGTTTTTCTTTATTGTGTGATCGTTGTGTTTGTGTTGGTGTAGTCTTTGTGTTTTTGGTTTGTGTTTTTGGTTTGGGCCGTTGGTCCTTGTTTTGCCCGAGTGTAGTCTTTATTCTCCTATTGGGAGTTTACACTCGGGTATTACCCTAATGGGGATTTGTTATGTCTTTTTTCGTTGTGGTTGTAGTTTAGTTTGGTGTTGTAGTGTGCTGGTCGTTCTAGCTTTGCTAGCTGGTATTCCGTCTAGGTTGCATTAGTTGTGTGTGTAACCTCCCATTTCTCGGCTTCGGGCTCGTCTGTGTACATTGCCGTTTTGGCCTTTTTTATGAGTATGTTGATGCCGTTTGAAAAAAAAAAAAAAAAGACC
>BKCP01005361.1:205593-226289 GCA_008636005.1 Striga asiatica | reverse complement strand
TCGGCTAACTTGTGATCAACTTGCGGGCAAACGAGGGCAAGCAGAAAGCCGCAGAATGGATCTATAGCCACAACAAGCAACAAAGCAAAAACCAATTAGATGCATCTAAGAAATGGGGGAAAATTTGCCGAAATAAAATCCATAATGAGAAATAGTAGGCTGTACCTCTGAGTTGTAAAACTTTAGTGGGCCCTTAGTTTCGACATAGCTATTGTCTGCATCTATCGGGTTGACCGGATGCTTAAAGTCAACAGGGGGACCCTCGGTCGCACATAGCATGAACCCTATAACACCACTGGAAGGAGAATAACCGACAACACATAAATTGTTAGTTCTGATGAAAAAAGCATATGTTGAATTACAAGAACTTAAATAAGAGAGACACTATAATCTTCCAACTTACAATTTTTCTAATGATTTTGATTATTCTCAACAAACAGACACTACAATCTTGTGTGATTTATTTTGATTTTCCGAGCAAATGATGGGAATTTGCATTGCTCACCGCCAAAATTATTATATGGAAACAAAATAGAACAACTCTTTCCAATTATAAAGAAAAAATGTACAGAAAAAAGAGTGAAAAAAAAAGTATAGAATTTAAATACCTAGGATATGTTGGAACAGAGGTCCAAGCGTAATTGACAGAGCCTTTGAAAACCTGGCGGCAGTTTGAGACAATATCTTCAATAATGTCCATGTGAAGCCAAATGCTCTCTGCCTGAGTACACACCACTCCTCCTGGCCGAAGAGCTTTTGCTACTGACTCAAAGAAAGGCTTCTCAAACAGCTCCTTTGCTGGACCTGAAGTCGAGACAAAAGTAATTCACTATGAAAATACAACATCTCTCTAGAATTTCGATGAGTTTTTTTCCTCTGAAAGATAAATACATTACCAATTGGGTCCGAAGAGTCCACTATAACTGCATCGTAAGTTCCTTCCGGAACAGCCTTCAGAAATGCAACGCCTGCAAAATGAATTGAGAATAATATGGTGAAACGAGAAAAAAATAATAATTGCAAAACAGACTCCACAAGTTTCTGATAAGTAGTGACTTGGTCCTAAATGCATGTTTAGATATTTCATCTATTTCTAAAATGTCCCTAAATAGGAATGCTATTTTCAGTAAGAGTGAAATTGTCAAGGACCAAATTCCAGCGAACAGACCAAATTTCTCAAAAAGTAACAGGACTATAAATCAAATCTTGAGCTGAAAAATATATTCACGTCCACGAAAAGGCAGGTAAAGTAAATAAATGAAGGAAAAAAATGAAATAAATTGAAACCGCAGAAGAGTATACCATCTCCAATGTGCAACGTCACACGAGGATCATCATACCCCACAGCTACATCGGGGAAAAATTGTTTAGCAACCTGTAAAGAAATAGTCTGCATGTTAATCGCCATAGGACTTTAAATGTATATTTCAAAAATCTCTAAAATAGATTGTCTGAGGCTGACCATTGGAACAAGTTCAGATTACAATGAAAGCTGACACTATAACGGAAGGGACTAATCGAAGCATGGTAGACGAATAGAATCAGAGAAGAAATTAATAAGAAAAACAAAAACGAAAGTAAAGGAAATAGTTTAATGAATAAATAGATTGTAGTGTTAACAATTACTCACATCAACCACCATTTTATCAATCTCACATATATCTATCTTCTCGACAGATGAATGACGCGACACTTCACGCAAGACACCACCATCTCCTCCTCCAATTACCAGAACCTGAACAAATATCAAATTAGCCCTATATTAAAAAAATAAATAAATAGATCTAAAATGATGATGATAATAATAAATAATATAGTTATATTTTATTTTTAAAAAATGTGGGCATTATATTTTCCCTATAAGTTGTGTCCTAGTCCTGATTTAGCGCCGGGTTTAATCATATTCCAGAGCAAAAGTAAGAACCTTTTTTGGATTTGGAATGGAGCAAAGTGGGAGATGAGCAATCATTTCTTGATAAGCACATTCATCCCTCTCAGTGAGTTGAATTACACCATCCAAAACTAGAACTTTTCCATATGATGCCGACTGCAGATAAAATTTACCAGGAATTATGCACTCGGTAATATAAAGCATAGAATTAAAAAAACTATAAGCAACAGCCTAATCCTAAAGGAAATTTTTAATATTGTGGCTGACAGAGGCATGTACCTGAAAAACCATAACATTTTGGTAATCAGACTTCCCCTTAAATAATATTTTTTCTACCTTCAACGAGTGAGCTTCCCCTGCATATTTATGCAAAACCACCCAATAAGAGAAAATCAGCACAATCAACTATGATATTTCATTTTTGTTAATCCAGTAGCTATCAGTTAACTCGCGTTCGGTACTTGCATTATACCCAGGAGAAAATCATTTGGGAATGATAAAAAGAGTACTCAGAAAATATTGACGGTGATGATTAGCTACAAAAACTGCAACTGCTATAAATTAGGCATCAATTCAATCACATTCATGTTTAAGTTTTAACAAAAAACTTCCTAACCAAATCCGAACAAGGACAAATGGACATTACACGATCATATCTAAAATCACGCGAAAGAAAGGAAAACCCCTTCATATATTTCCATTTTATTAATCATATATTAGCTTAAAAATTAGAGTAGCACCACAATGATACATGAATCTAGAAGAGAAGGAACTTTTCCTACTTTAGTATGAATATGTTGAGAGAGAGAGAGATAGCAGCAAGTTAATGATAGACAACCAGATTCTACTCATTGTGCACAGCCAGAGCATGAGAATCCGATAATCATAACACAAGATGCTCTAGGAAAAAAAATAAACACTCCACTTATGAAACTGAAAATTCTAACCCAATCTCCATTAAAAGATAAAAAATATAATGTTTCAGTAAACCCAAAACACAAATTGAGGGATTAATTACAATTTACCCCTCAACCACACAAATTCATGAGCACACCTGAATTCGCTCATATTAGCAACAAGCTAATGATAGACAGCCATATTCAAGCTAATGATAGGCAGCCATATTCTACTAATTGTGCACCGCCAGAGCATGAGACTTTTATAAACATAACACAAGATACTCAACGAAAAAACTAACTTCCCAAGACAAACAATTGAACTTTTTCTTGAAACCCAATCTTAATTAAAACCTAAAAAAACAATATTTCAATAGACCCAAAAATAAAATGGAAGAATTAACTACAATTCATCCCTCAAGCACGCAAAAGCATAACCACGCCTGAATTCACCCACAAAATAGATCGACAAGCTACTGAAATAACAAGTGTGTGAGCTCGAAGTATACCAGGCCACATTGGGCTTATCTCCGAGAACCACCCCGGGATAATAGAGGATATTCCCACGGGCAGCTCCAACGCCGACGCGCCGCCGTTGTTGACATCCATCTTGGCCTCGTACCCAGCCGCTGGCTTCAATCAATCACGGGCCAACTGTAAATAGGCAAGTCCGCGGAAGGCTGCCAATAATAAGAATCTTTCAGAGAATCTGGTAAAGGAGTGAAGGACAATAATTGAGGCAAATATTTCGCACAGAGTCAGTGTGTGCGGTGATTGGTCTTTTATAGAGAGAATCCGATTTAGGTAGGAGACGCACGTTGTTGTTTACTTGTTTGTATTGGAATGGCCAACCTAATAAGTACAAAATCAAAACAATAAAATCATTATTCGTCTGTTTTGTGCAAGGTTTTGAAAACCTAGTAAAATTAAAAATGGCACGCCCAACTGACTTTGCATTTCAGACAATTTTCTACAACAGAAATCAGAAACGTCTCAGAGTTGGCAAAATAAAAAATGGTACACGTTGAAACCTCGCTTCTAGTTCCCGGTGCTTAGGGTTTAATTCGTAGATAGTCTATGACATTCATAATTTCGACGATCCTAATTGATCCAAACATTATGTGTGTTTAAACCTGGTAAAATTTCAAGGACAACTTCTTACCCGAACCCCTTAAACTGAGCCTTGATCGAATAGCCCAACAGCAGCCGCGGCGTGCAAGACGCAGCCTCTACGCGCAGGACGGGCCGCGGGCAGCAACGACCGCGCGGTGTGCTGCGGAGGGTCGCAGCCAGGTTGCAGCGGACGCGCAGAGTGGCCTGCGGTCGCACAACATCGCTCGCAGCGTGCCACAGAAACCCGCAGCGTCTGCACCGTGTCGATCGCGTGCCTGTGCTGCAACGGCGTGCGTATCCCGTCGCCAAACGCTTCCGACGCACTGCCAGTGACCCCAAGCATGCCAACAACAGCATCTAAGTGCCCTGCCAACCCGATGGACGCAGCCCGCACCCCAACACGCCCAGACAGCCCAGCAGCCCATAGTCGCGCCCCATCGCGCCCATTCAGTCCAGTAGCCAACAGCCACGCCTCAGCGCGCTCAGACGAACCCCAGCGACCACCATCGTTCCTAGTAGCTCCCATCAGCGCCCAGCAACGTCCAACAGCAGCAGCCAGCGAGGTCTGCCCGCACCGTGCCAGTCCACGCGAGCCGAAACCCTTTTTCCTGAGCCGTTTGACTATTCTTCGAGCCGTTGATCTGTTTTTTCGAGCTGGACTCAATTTTAGCCTTTTTAAAATATTTTTTTTTCAAGTTTTCCTTAAAATCGAGATTTTCAAATTCCACAAAAATCTGACAAACTCCTTAATCAATTAATTTTGATTAAGTGAGAATCTTGTTAAATTTCTGAGCTATCAAGATAATTTATTTATGGAAAATTGTCTTGAATTAAATGTAGGTTCCTGAGGAGTCGAGCCTCAAAACCTACCGTGCTCTTCTTTGTGCTTCCCCGTCATTCCGAACAGGTGGGTGTTGCTAAACTTTACTGTGCAATTATTTTTTATAATCGCTAGATCCTATAATTAATGTATGTACGTGAATCATTGCCCTAATGATAGTCAATGCCTAATGAAAGGCGATCTCCATTTGCCTAATGAGAGGCATTCGGTTTGGCTCCTGTCGATGAGCGCCTAATGAATGGCGAATCCGACAGTATTTGGCTCCTGTTGACGAGCGCCTAATGAATGGAGAATCCAACAGTATAAGATGTGCACATGAGACATGAGACTATAGAAGGAGATAGTTGAGTGATGATGATGTATGTTCATGCTGCAATTATATTTTCTGCTATTATATCAAATATATTGCATAGTAATTCTCACGGTGAGCTTGTTGTTTGCTCACCCCCATTATTATTATCTTTTTCAAGTTGAGCTTGTGGTAGTGGCAATGGATGGAGGAGGGTGGTCATTTGTTTATTTGAATTGTTATGAACGGCTTCCGCTTGACATGTTTATTTTCCAAAACTTATGGGTGTTTGGATGTTTTTGGAAACTTGGAACTGATAACTTATGTTGCGAGATTAAAATGAATGATTGTTGACTTATATCTCGCTGGTTGACTTGTGTTGTGAATTGGACAATGAGTTCCCAGCGGCTTAAGATGATGCTAAGCCAAGTAAAATGAATGAATGTTTGAGTAGTGCCCGTTAATTGTGAAAAGTAATTTTTTTTTTGGAAAAAATTACTCTAATTTTGAGGACATTCGGGATTTTTCCTTTCAAAATAACGTGACATCACACCTGACTCCGATGTGACAAAGGTTAACCGGATCTGACATCTTCGAACCCGATCTACCCTTCAAACCGGCAAAAAATGAGACAGCAACCGGACGAGAAAAATCGCCATCACCACCCCTCAACTGGGACAATTCGACCGTCGACCGACTGCAAAATAGAGGAGCCCAAGATGAGCCCATCCCCGCCATTGTCAAAGTCGAAGAGTCTCAATTGAACTCTTACAGGCATGAAATGGATGGTGGTGCCCGCGCCATCACCGGCAACAACAAGGCCGAAGCGGCTGACTGTGGAAGGGGAGGCAGGCATATATATATATATATGTATTTTTTTTTTTTTGGAGAGTAGTTTATAAAGAGAGAGAGAAAAGCGGTCCTTTCAATATATTTATGACATGATTGGTATGAGGGAATGACATGAGAATGGAATGTTAATTCCCTTACTTATTCCTTATCCCATGATTGATATATTTTTTTGGAAAAGAATGACCATTCCAATGGGAATTGCAAAACCCATTTTCATGGGATTAACTATTCCATAGCAAATGCAAGATTTTTCTCATTCCCATATGTGTAGGAATCAATTTCTCAAAAAATAAAATTAACAAATAATAATAATAATAATAAATATATATATATATATATATAATATATACTATAAATCATGATTAAATTATATTAAATAAAATAATTCCAACAATTAAATTTCAAATAAAAAATTTAAAAACTTATTAATATTTATTGTTCACATTTTAATTAGCTATATTAAATATACTTATACAACAATAACAACAACAAGCCGCTAAAATCTCACTAAGACTCACCATCATGCTCGATCAAAAAACACATTCACATTCAAATTTAATTATTTCAAATTATTTTTTATTATTTCCTTCCAAGTTTTATTAAGTCCACCATCCCATTTTTTATTTGCGTTCTTAATTCTAATGTTTCTAAGTCTCTCCTACGCACATGCCCAAGTCATCTTATATAAAAATAAAACTAAAAATGCATTTGTAAATAATTTAAAAAGATATTATTTTATTTTTATAAATCATATTTATTATAAATTTATTCATAATTGAATTATAAT
Source organism: Striga asiatica (assembly GCA_008636005.1). NCBI lineage: Eukaryota > Viridiplantae > Streptophyta > Magnoliopsida > Lamiales > Orobanchaceae > Striga > Striga asiatica. The sequence continues at coordinate 219,620 of BKCP01005361.1, read as the reverse complement.
ATAAAAAATTATATTCGACTACATATGCTTATAGGGATTTAGGTAATGCTATATTTGTATTAGCTAATATGTATACGAATACACAATTCACTTATTTATTATATAATATATATATGAGTGTAAAAATATAAAAATATATTTATTAAAATATAGTATATATATTTTTTTAAATAATTTTATTATTATCATAAATAAAAAAAATAACATTAATATAAATATTAAACTTTTTTATAAAATAATGATAAATAATAATAGAATGATATTGTCATTCCATTCAGGTTTGTCATTTACACATTGTCATGCTCTTACTGTCCTTTATCCACTAAAAAAATAAGAAAATATAAATAAAATAAAAAACTGTTATAAAACTAGAGAGAGAGAGAATAGAGAAAATGTATTCTCTTAGGTACAATTTTCATTATAACTGAAGGTCCTATTTATAGGAAACTTCTGATGGCACAACTCGTAATAATACAAATACATCGAGGGCAAAATAGTCATTCACATACATTATTTTATTATTTCATAACACTCCCCCTTGAATGACTATTTTCTAAACATATTTTAACTAATTTGAATAAAGCCCAATCTGTACATCTTCAACTGTATCTTGTGGCCATCAGGTACCGTTGCTTCAACATGTCAGGAAAACCCGGTGGGATAAAACCTGATCATCGTGGAAGCACAACTTTGCTCCCCCTCAAATAGATCATCTTTAGTGGAGTATCCATGTGTGCTGCCTCGTTAAAACCTTGTCAAGAAAACCCAGTGGGAAAAAACTTGATCGAAGGAAAAAGAGTACAGCTACTCCAGTCTCTCTTATCACCGTGAGGAATCATATCATTTATCCAGTAGTGCTCATGATACCATGAATATGCCTCGTTAAAACCTTATTAGGAAAAACCCAGTGGGACAAAATCCTAATGAAGGAAAAAGAGTACACTATTCATGTGAATACGTTATCCTTGTTGCCTCATTAAAAACCTTGCTAGGAAAACCCAATGGGACAAAACCTTAGCCAAGGGAAAAAGAGTACGCGTATTTCATATTTCACCATAATAATCTTTCCATAATTTGTATGAGTATCATATAAATTCGTTCAGATTTTCAGATACTGATGGTATTCATGACAATATGTCATATCATGCTTTGTGCAACGTTTATTCTTAAACTCATTCTCATCATCAATTGATTTCAATGGTGTTACTGCCAATAGTTCCCAATATTCGCATTTCAGCTGATTTCATTCTCGTCAATATCATTTATATAGCGCTATTCATTTGTTTGTGTCGACACTTATTCATTTCCATTATTCCCCGTAGTATATTGAGATATCTCATTATCAATTGATTTCAACAATAGTAAATATACCCTCTTTCATCACTTATTCAGGGAATTTCAATTTGCACAATACCAATGCTTCTAGCGTATTATTCCACTATCATATCATTTCATATAATTCATCATCATCAGTATCATATAGTTTATGATTTGCACACTTTCACTGTGATGCATATATCATTTCCAAATTTCAATCATTGATTCTCTCCCTCATCTTAACAGATTCCTGATCTGTATTTTTAGTATTGAATTTCTTGAGGGGAGTTCATATGGTCTCTATTTTGTTCTTGATTTCAACATATATTTGGAGGACTTTGAGCTCATATCATTTGTAGTGTGCACATTTTTCTTTCAAGAGTTCATCATATCAGGTGAGTATATTACTAGCTTCATCACTTTCATATGACACTTATTTTCATTCTTTCATAATCATCTTGTGTCATCCTTAGATCAAACCATCTCGTAAATTCAGGTTACATGTCATATACACATTCTTTGATCAAATCATCTCGTAACTTCAGGTTACGAATCACACACATGTGGCTATCTAGTGGATCCATAATATCTAGTAGCACACATGGAGGGGTAGTGGGCCCATATATATCGTACCCCTTTCATACTCAGATTGATCATATATCGATTCACAAATATTTAGCTAGTAATATTTTTCACCAATCGGGAACAAGCATCTCATATCACAAAGAATAAGTTCATCATGCAAACCATCATCAATAATATCGGTAAACATTTTTAAAGTGATCACAATAATTCGTTGTGACATGTTTATCACAAACATTTCACATCATCTTTCGGCGGCAATAAATGCACTTTAAGTGTAGGCTCTGGTATAATATCTTTTAACCACTGTTTAAATCCAGAATCGTATCATGCTGTCTGACACACATACTTTTGAACACTGTTTAAGTCCAGAGTCGTATCTCATACGCATCATATTTTTCTATAAATTATCAGGTAATTCATTCAATTTTCTTTAACAAAGGTCCGAATTTACAAATGGATTTAGCACTCTCAAATATCCGTAAATATTATTCTTTTCTTCCGAAAAATATCATAAAAAGGATTTATCGATCTCGATTAGAAAGATTGAGGATGCTAATGAATAATGGTATTCCAAATGATGTTAGATGATTGATCGAAGCACAAGTTCGATTGTCTGGAGAGTTTCCAAATTCATATAAATATATGCCAGGTATGGGTAAAAGTATTTATGCAAAGAAACGAAGAGCAAAAAGGTTAGGTGGATGCTTCAAATGCGCTCGATGGACTTGTGACACACGATGTATATCTGTGGGGTACCTGTCCAAAAATCGAGAAGATAAAATAACGTTTATAAAGGATGGATTGAGTAAGGAGTCTTTGGATCAAACGATTCAACAGATTCTTGAGACACATCCTAGTGGATACGTGCATCGTGAGCTTATGTCTTTATGGATTCAGTTCAAAAATGAAGAAGAACGTTATAGTCTCGAAAATATTATTTCAAAAGATCAAGTTTGTAAAACTGGTCTTGTTAGTACAAAAAATCATACTAATACAGTTTAGTATGTTGTACTGTAATTTTCTAGAAAAACTTATAGTTGCCGACAGATAAGATTTATTTAAAACCCAACACCTTATCTGTCAGTTGCAATTGTCAGAAGAAAACAGTAAAATTATTTATTGCTTTGTAAAACATTCTATTTAAATAGCGAGTCGTTCATCATAATCATATGCCTCACAAAGTTTTGAAAAATTCAGTTTATCAATAAATAGATGGATGTTTCAGAGTCTTCGCAAGGTAATAATTTTCTTCAACCAATCAAAACCATATGTGTTCTTGGTGGTTCTAAACTGGTTAGTTTTTCTCAAACTATTCATATTGTAAGTCAGTTAGTCAAAGAGATGGGGAATCAAAAAATCAATTTGCTGTATGGAGGGACTAGCAATACTTTCTATGATAGTCTCTTAATGGCTGGACAATGTTTTGAGATAGAAGTGAAAAGTATCATACCTTTTCGTAGAGCTTCAACAAAGGTCGTCAAGGATTCCACAAGCATGATGTTAACTCATTCCATTCATGATTGTATGATGGATATGGTGAACAATAGCGATGCTTTTATCATTCTTCCAGGCGGGTATGGAACGCTAATGACAATGTTCACCATTGCTTTATGGGCAGAATTGAAACTTCATAACAAGCCCATAGGTCTATTGAACTTTAATAACTTCTTTCATGGTTTGCTTGGATTTTTAGACATAGGAGTATATCAAACCTTTATATCCCCTTCAATGAGAGAAGTATTCAAATCTGCTGACACGTCTGCTGAACTTATCAAAAAGCTTCAAGAATGCATCACATTTCAAGATTCTATGGAAACACAAGGGGTCAAGCGAAAAAGAGCTTTTGATCCTTTAGATCTCTCATTATGAACCCAGATATTATTCAAATATGAACCCAGATATCATTCATGGGTGGCAGAGTTACGGAGTTTTACACTCTCGAGACGCACCCTTCTTTAGTGGGTTCTATTATGTAATCTTTGCGTATTTTGTATTCATCGAGTATTTACTGCCTCTTTTTCATATTTCCACCATCTGAACATTTTGTACTTGTTTTTTAGTAATAATAATATCAATTTCGATTTTTCTCAGTGTATAGTAGTTCATGACTACAATCATTATCATTTGTGCTTCTTTCGGAGCACTTTATTGTAATATATGTATGATCTTGTATCCCAATGTGATCTCGTCATCTGATATAGCCCCTTAGACTTATATAATATATTGAGAAATCATTTTTGTGTGATCACCCATAGCTGGTAGCTTTTGATACCACTTTCTCATTTTGTTCAATCATCCAATGGTAGCTTCTAGTACCATTTCATCATTTTGTTTAATCGTTATATGGTAGTTTTAAGTACCATTTATACAAGGATATCATTTAATCATTATATCATAACTTTCGACATCACATTAATCACGTGGTAACTACTGGTACCATCTCGTCAATATTCGTTTTTCCATAAATTTGGAGAATTTATCAATTATTTCTCTAGGATCATATTATTCCATATAATGTCCTTTCATGATCAGGACTTTAATCAGCTTTTCATATGGCCGGATACACAGTATCATTAATTTCATTCATCGGCTATCACTTAATTTGTACTGCCCGTCGCCGGCAGCAGAGCCGCACTGGTCGGCCCATGCATATATATAGCCATTCATATCCTTTTATATGTATATTTGTTTGCACATGGCCATATCATATGGCCATTCCATATCACCGGTTATCATTAATATGTTTTTCATTTTGGCCATCACCGGTCATCATTATTCAATACACTTATCATCTGGCCATCGCCGGTTATCATTATTCAATACATTGACCGGTTCACTTAGTTGATCAAATCTTCTTTTGTATTGTCTATTTCAGTGGATACACTGCTCGACCATTTCACATGATTTTTCATATTTCAACAGTTGACCCGTTGGCTAAATATCACTTGCCGGCGGCAGAGCCGCACTGGCCGGTCTATGTAGCCACACATATTTATTTTTCATATCACACGGGTCAATCTATAAATATTTGCATGTTCACATACCAAATAATTTTCACAATAATAAAATTCAAACATTACATAACCATAATATATTTGATGTGTGATAATAAACCATATCAATATTACTCTTAAAATGAAGCTCTTATTTAACTTGTTAACATGGAACTACAAATAATGAATTTTTAACCATGTACCAAATAATTTTCACAATATAATGAGATTTTTCTTTCAATTTTGTGGTGGTCATTAATTTATACAAATATCTAGTATTAAAAGCGGGTACACGTCACATTTATTGGCAATAATTCCTATGAGGTACACAATGTTGGCAATTGATTGCTGCTACAATTCAAGGATATGCATAAAGTCAAATTATTCTAAGTGGGATCACACAAGTGGAATATTAAACATTATTAATAATGGAGTGATGAAAATATATGCCGACTTTATCATCGCAGTATGTTGCTGAGATAGACTTTCTTCTATCATTTATTATTATTATTATTATTATTATTATTTTCAGCTCAACTCACTTTGTTGGAAAAAATTTAGTTGAGAAATCTCTATCCCCTAGATTTCCCATACACACATGAATTCAAAAAAGGTAAAACTTACAGGGAATAAACCAGCCTGAGTCCCACGGCAGAGCAGCATCACCGCCGGGTCCAAGGATTCCAATGTGGAAGAGGAGGTGGAGTCACCGCCTTTAACAATGGTTCGGTCGACCACCCCTTCCTTACCGTCATAGTCTTCGAATATGAAGTCAAGGAGGTCGTCTTCTACAGCGAAGCACACATGCGTTGTGCCCAAAATCTATTTTCTATGGTTTTAGATTTTGAGAAGAGTGGTAGTATTTATTTATTTTTATTTTATTTTTAATTTAATGGGCGAGAGTTTTTGATAAGGATCACAAGAAAAATATCGACTTGTAATAATTTGATTTTTGATACAGAAGATCGTCTATAAGACGCAACTGTAGAACATACTCTCGTCATATTACAAATCGAGCTCTAAAGGGTTGAGACTCGTGCTGATAACGTGTTATAAAACTAGAGAGAAAGAGAGAGAATAGAGAAAATGTATTCTCTTAGGTACAATTTTCATTATAACTGAAGGTCCTATTTATAGGAAACTTTTGATGGCACAACTCGTAATAATACAAATACATCGAGGACAAAATAGTCATTCACATACATTATTTTATTATTTCATAACAAAAACCAGCATTTTAAATGGTGAGCTGGTGAAGCTCGCTCATCCCCAAATTCACCATTTCGTCTTAATTCGACACAGTTGTCTTCCCTTTCGAACCCTAATTTCTGAATATTCTGCCTCAGGTTTCCAACAAGATTTCCTTGTTCTCTGTATCTCCCCAAGCCAATAGAAATCTGTTCGAGAAATTGTTCGCTTGCTTATCCAAGATTACTGTGGATTCAATCTCAAACAGGCCATCTGGAAGCATCGCAACAGGTATGTCATCTGTACCGATCCGTTCTTTAAAACCGGAAACATGAAATACTCTTAGAAACTGCAGTTTGTAACTTTACCAACGTTGTCCGCACTATAATCACTTTGTTAATTGATTTTAGTGGTCGGGATTTAATCAGTTCTGTTATTTGGGGATTAAGTACAAGAAGTTGATGATCCAGGCATTTGAGAATTCGATAGTGTTTTGGGACTTAATTGTTACCTGATGTCCATGTATCTACCTGTGCGCAATCTGTTTGGTGGTGTCTCCAAGAACACGTAGCCTAGTATGTTGTCTTCGCGTGATTTTCAATTTTCCCTTTTCAGCTGTACATTCAAAGACCACTTACCTGGCAACTTCCGGATCAACAACTACTCATGTAAGGTAGCAACTTCTCATAGATATTCTTCTGTTACTATACGCTAACATTGATTTCTACTGAATCAATCGGTTATATTCTGCATTTTGTTTTATGATTTTCAGAATTCTCGGTTAATTAGTTGTTCGAAATAGCTTTTGAAATGACATTTCCTGTATTGGAATCGCAGGTGGAAGGTCCTTTCATGGTTGGAGGAGCAAATGTCATGAGTTTAGCTAGTATTCTGACATCCAATAATTACTCGAAATCGATCACTGCGCTTTCATTCAGTAAATTGTTGATGCCGCCATTTCAGTTGAATTTTTTTCATGCTGTTTGGCCTTTTAGTGCCAACAAGTTCAAGTGAGTTCTTTCTCTTCTTTTTGTCAACTTTACATCTTTTTTTTATAGGTGAAATTGCAAAATCATTCCGCTGTAGCAAACAATGGTCCGGTAAAATACATCTTTTGCTGAAAGCCCTCTAATTATGTTAATCTCACCTTTTTACCTACATAATCACATGGTTTATTAAACAGTAAATGACAAAATCATTCTGCTGTGGCACATGCGATTCTCATTTTTCTGGGCTACATTAAGACGGAAATTGACAATCTTTAATTTTATAAAACGAAAATTGAGAGATATTTCTAGCTGCATAACTATTCTGTAAATATTCATTATGCACGTCACGGTGCTATTTTGCTTTCACCCTAAGTTATGAGCTGAAATGCAATTTTACGTTCTTTGATATGTATAAACATCACCTTAGACTCATTATATCCACTTGTGAAACTCATTATATTCAGTTGTACAGGAGGAAGGCGTCATGGAGCCTTAGAAGTGCAGCCGACGGCAGCCAGCTTAATTCCTCGCCTAAAGACGACTTAGGCGGTGGGACCAGGCTTATCCGCAGCATACAAGCCGTCCAGTTGAAAATAATAGCGCGACTAAAAGAGTTGAGAAAAAATCTGCCGGTGAAATTGTTCTCTTTTTTGGTGGGGTTTTATTGCGCCACAGCTTTTGCAACAGTCATAGGGCAAACTGGTGATTGGGATGTGTTGTCTGCAGCTGTAGCTGTGGCTGTTGTTGAGGGTATTGGGGCCCTCATGTACAGAGTCTCTATTCCTTTGGTGGATGACTTTAGGAATGTAATTGTCGTGTTCAATTACTGGAAGGCTGGGCTCTCACTTGGCCTTTTTCTGGATTCATTTAAGTACTAGTTCGGGGAAGCTAAGGTGATGTCGTAACTGACAGTAGAACAAGAATAAACAATGGCTGGGCTTGTTGGGGGTGGATTACAATTATCAGCCGTTTAGAAAGACCAAGTGTTGTCAGGTACTCTTCTATTTCATTTTTCATTTATATCATGGTGAAGCTCTTACTTAAAAAAGCATTGAGACTAACGCACGCTTTGTTAAAATAAAATGTCAGGTGGTTGAAATGCAACAAATACCCTTGCGGCAAATTATCTTATCGAATAGTAATTAATGACAGATATCACGGTTTGTATTGATTATGAGTACTCAAGGGCTTAGGTCCACCGGTAATTGGAAGTTATCAAGAGTATGAAGGTTATCAAGGGTATAAATGCTGTTGAAAGGTGAAGGTGTTGACAAAAAGACTGATATGAAAGGATTGTGTTGGAATGACACCCAAACCCAACCTTACATTGTGTCCTGTAATTAATGCTGATTTTCTACAATTATAAGTTTGATGTATGAGGAGAGGGTATATGTCTGAACATTTTATATCTCCTGCATCAAATTTGAGATACTAGATAGCAAAGTTGGGTGATATGTGTACTGTAGTATTTGTGGGTTATATTACGTTGCTTGAGTTTAGGCATGTCAATAAAACCCCTAGTCAGATTACTCGTGGGTTGCCCACATTTTCGGTTTAGGTCCTTGAGTATAGCAGAACCGTTACTTGACTCGTTTACCTCCAAGCACACATGTTAATTGAAACTCCATTTATCTATTCTCTTATATATATAAAAAGGAAGTGCAAGCCTTCTTTGTTCGACACGTGTCTCACCCAAGTAAAAAACGCTGCCTTTGTGTTTGCAAAACGACGTCGTTTAGGTTAGATAGAAACGACGTCGTTTGATTGACCTTAGGACTACGTCGTTCAGCTTCAATTGATAGCGTTTTCCTCCTCTTCTCGGATTGTAGCGCCTCATTTGTTCCGGATTTGTTACGGAATTATTATTTTTTTTATTTGTCCGAATTAATTTATTTATTTTATTTGTACTTGTAATTGCCTTAATTGTTTATTATTATAGATAAATAAATAATGTGTGCGATTAATAAATATTATCGGTTTTATTTAATTTTTCGCCATGTCGATTCTAGCCTCGTATAATTTTCGAGTCGAGCCCGAGAGAATCGGCCGATTTTGATTATTTTCCGTAGCCATTGCGAGATAAATTAGGCCCAACCCAAATTGTTTTGAATTAGCCCATATGAATTAATTTTGGACCCATTTGATTTCTAAGTTGCGACCAAAACAGATAAAATTTTATCTGTTCTTTTTGTTTTAAACATCGCCAGACCCAGTCCAAATTTTATCTGTTAATTTTGAATCGCCCGACCGAGTCTTCTTCTCCCACCCCTTTTATCTCCACGTTCAAACTCCAGCGGCGATTTCTCAGCAGGTAACGGTTCCCCTTATCTCTCCAGCTGAACACATATAAGTCTCCATATCTCCCTATCTCGTGCAGAACCAAATCACTTTCCTCATCTTCTCAAAATTTTTCCTCTCCCTTCACCGCCATCTCCGTCCACCATCCTCACCGCGCACCTGCAATTTTTCCGGCGAATTCAACGCCGGCGACTCCCGTTCGCGTAGCAGGCCCTCCGCGTCAGACTCCAGCGCCCGATCACCGTTGCTGCACCCTTTTTCCGGCGAGAGCACCTCGCGAGCCTTCCACTCTCGATGGGAACCAGCAGCCGTCACGATCCTTCCGGCGAGCCTTCTCCCACCCGCAAACGTTCACCGACGATGAGCCACACCGCCACGACCTGGAGCGCCGCCGTGAATCTCAGTCCATGAGCTCTCATTCCGACGGGCTCTTCCTCCACGTCGACCCCAGCAACGCCAGCGAGCTGTCAGGCGAGCTCTCCTCTGTCGCGCAGCCACCACCGATGAGCCCTTCCCTCCGCGAACAACCGCTCGTCATCGCTGCTCCTTCGCTGCGTTTTCCGACGAGCTCCCCCGGCTTAACCAGCGTGAACGACCGCCTTCCCGGCAACCCCGTGCACCCCTGCTCCTCCACAAGCCGTCGTCCTCAGGCCCGACCTCCGGCGAGCTCTCCATCACGACCAGCAGCGACCCAGCCGGCCGAGAAGAGCCTCGGCAGCCGCTGCTTCTTCCCCAGCGAGACGAAGCTCCGCCGTCGAGCCGATTACCACTCGCCTTTTCCTTTCGTTTTCGAACACTTTCCCGAGATCGGTAACGAGACTCGACCTCTCGCTATCCATTTACGTGTTATATTCGTGATTTGGATGTGTTCGGTGATTTCATGTTCGATGTCTCGAGTGTCGTTAATTTAAGCCGTTATACGTTTGATTCGTATTGTCGTATTAATCGGGCGTTAATAACTCTCGTTCTTTTTATAAACCGAGTATCATGTTATTGCTGTGATAAATCATATTGTGCTCGTTTGTTTCTGTGGAGAAGTTATAATAATCGTTGTCGAGATTGGAACCATCGTCATAAGTATTCATTGTCATTTCATGTGAAAACACAATTTTCGCTGTTCTGTTGTGCCGCAATTTAAGCCATCAGAGACTGGTTATTTGAAGTTGTCACCTTCATGCGAAATGTAGTATGTTCAGTTTGCTATACCTGGGCTTTGGAATTTCTCGATTCCGAGCTATATCGAATAAGTTATGATTTTTGCAAGAATTTTGTGCGTTCTTTCCTGTTACCCGACAGCATGTCTGTAATTAAAATATGACTTGTTTATCATGTCGTAATGTGCTCGTATGAATTTATGCTCTTCATGAAAGTTATAGGTCTGTCTCTTACTTTTCAAATGAGATAAATTTCATGTTGATATGTGCTTAAATTTCATGTTGATATGTGTGTTGATATCAAGATAGAATATCTTGATATTAAGGTTAAAATTACAGAAATCGTGGAGTTTGATCCATAAATCGGATTCTGGACGACGTCAAATAGGACATATTGTACCTCGGTAATCTCATCTCGGAATCCGTAAATGATACCGCAGAACCTTCGGGAGTCATCGACACAAGTCGTCTGAACCTTGAAAAAGGCCAACTCGGTCCAAGAATTATTTATAAGTCGTAGAATATTGAAGACCTATCAAAATACCGACATCGCAAGACGAACCGACTTCGTTCCGACAGATGTGACACTCGTCACACAGATAGAGGCGCGCCCATGCTAATCATTGCCTAAAAAGTTCTTCTACGTCATCGCCGCCCCTAAGACGTCAAATCTTCATTAAAACGGGAATGATTTGTCTAGGGATGTGTGCCAAACATAACTATAAATAGCAGCTCCAAAGACGAGAGAGGGGTTCGAAAAAAGATCATACACACTCATATATTCAACTCGGCTATCTCACTGTAAACCGACTTGAAATACATTGAAAAAATCGACTTCCCTGTATTGAAACTGTAATGCCCCGTTTGATTGTTGAATTTTTGGGAATTTATTATTATTATTATTATTATTATTATTATTTGTTGTTATTATTATTTGAATGCTAAAAATTACTAAATGTCTAATATGATTTATTTGTCAAATTTGCTTAATTGTCTAAATATTATTTAATTGCCAAATTGTAATTAATTGCCTATTTGTCTAAGTGTTATTAACTAATTAAAATATGTATATGTACTTTTACTAATATTATTATTATTTGAAAATTTAATCTGTGTGTATTATAAAAATATATGTTATACCCGGATTTATTTATTTAACCTTCCGGTCGTAGTCGTGTAATTTTACTTATTATTTATCGTCAATCGATCGATCGGAAATTCTTATTGTGTGGTATTTCTTTCAGCCCAATTAACGTTTATCTTTAGCCATTTGAGCCAATTTAAATTATCCCAGCCCAGCTATGCCTTGACCCAAATGTTTAGTGGTAAGTTAGCCCAAATGATAAAATCTCTATTGGCCAAATTGGAGTCAATTTCACGGCCCTTACTTTTCTTCTCCTTCTTATCCGTGCGCGAGACCGAGTCCTTCACCATCGCGATTTTTCTGTTCAGATTTGGCGAGATTTTTCTCCCACGATCATCGCTAGCTCATCTCTTATAATTTCGACCGAGGACCAATTCCACGCTCATCTATTTTATCTCGGCGAAACAATTCTCATCCTCAGAAGCACAAATCGCACAGCCCCTTTGTTTTAAAAAAAAAAAAAATTGCCGTCGCCAGAGCCGCCCGCTGCAATCCATTAGTCGTCGGAGATCCACCGTCGACAGCGTTGCCTTTTCCGATCAGCCTCAGCCACGAGCCCTTCCTCGCTGCAGTGGGTTGTTCTTCGTCGAGGCTTTTGAGGTTCGAGTCTCCGTCTGTTCGTACGTTCAACCCAGCCGTCCGACCCGTTTTTCCGATAGCTCGAAATTCCCGAAGACGGGTAATCTATGTCGAACCTTCTTGTTATATTTTCGTATTCATTCACATTGTTGTTCAATCGAGCTCGTTGAATCGATTCCTCTATTTGCGTTGGTATTAATTTTAGACCGTATATGTTCCGTTTACTCTTTTGGTCTCGTGAATTTCGTGGATATTGGAACTTTCGTTTTCGAAGTCGAACCTCTTAGGTTGTTGTGATTATTTGAACAAGATTCGGAGACTCGGTTGTGAATTTTCGGGATCGTCTTGTTCGTTTTGCCGTTTGTTTATTTTCAAGCCGGTTATGCCTTTTTCCATTTGCGATCCATATAAACCATTTGATGAAAATTTCGAAACTCTGAAAGTTTTATTTTTAAAAATGTTGCTGAAATTAATCGAACCGATCGCCGTGAGCTTCGTCGTTGATTTCACTTTGTTGCCGGAAATTCCTGTGCGCGAGCAGTATAGAGTTTTTCTTCTTCTCGCAGTAACATTTTTACAAATAAAATTCGATTTTCCTTCTAAAATATTCGCAACCAGTTAGTTGGTCAAGTGGCGTGCTGCGCTGTCCCTCGTGCGAGAGGTCTCGAGTTCGAAACCCTCAACCAGCAGACCCTTTTTCCGTTTTTTTTCAGTCAGCCCAGTTTATTCCATAGCGCGCGGGCCGTTCGGCCCGTTTCCAGCCCGCGCGCGGCCCGCCTTCAGTCACCAGCACCCCGGCCCGTTCGGCCCGTTCGGCCCGTTGCCCAGCCCGCGTTCAGCACATTGAGCAGCCCTGTTATTGCGGCCCAAATTTCGCTCCAGGCCACTTGCGGCCCAGTTCGCGTGTATAGGCCCATTTTGCGGCAGATTTTCTAGCGCGGCCCAGAATAGTTTTTAAACCCTTTTTAGGTACCGGAAGCATGTTTTTAATGCCGATTTCAATTTTAAAAATATTTTCAAAATGAGAAAAATTTGAGAAAAATTATTTTAAGTCCCGAGACTCTATTTTTGGTCCTCGAGTCTTTTCTTTTAAAAATATTTGAGAGTTCCAAGTCCACGATAAATTCCGATAAATCCCTTAATAATTTTTTTGATTAAGAGTGAGTCTTTAATGATTGTAAATATCAAGATAATATATTTATGAAATTATCTTGATTAAATGTAGGTGTTTGAGGAGTCGATCCCTCGACCTACGTCCCACTACTTGTTGTGTTTTCCCATTCCGATTACCAGGTGGGTTTTATTTGAAAAGTTTCTATGCATTAATTAATTGTTATTGTTGTGGTATGATCAAAGTATGCATGTGAACCATGTAGCCTTCGATGTGAGCTATATTGGCCGTCGAACGGTTATCCCCGTAGCTATAGAACGTACCCGATGGGTGTCTCCTTTATTTATGTATGGCAGTCAGGGCGTGAGCCTTGGCTGGTGATCCTCGATGTAAGTCCGAAGGAATGTTTCCAGGCATTCGGGGTGGGTTTACTCCCACTGTCTGGGCATCGAATGTAAGGCCCGCGGGGGTTTTCGATACGTGTATCAGCAGTGGTCTATTGGTATAGGTGTGCACACGAGAGTTGACTCTGGGAAGGAGATGGGATATTAATTGATTTGTGTTCATACTGCGACCATACCTGCTTTATTTTATAAAATTTAATATTAATTATTGCATAGTGGTGAGCACCTCGATTTTCTATTGTGCTCATCCCCACCTGCTCTTCAT
>BKCP01005361.1:151674-202930 GCA_008636005.1 Striga asiatica | reverse complement strand
GGAGTACAAGGACTCACAGGTCGGCTCGCTGCTCTGAATCGTTTCATATCTAAGTCCACGGATCGATGCAAGCCCTTCTTTGACGCAATAAAGAAAGGGAAACAATTCGAATGGACTGATGATTGTCAAAAAGCTTTGGATAGCATCAAAACAGCCTTGTCTCAACCTCCCACCTTACAGAAGCCAAAGTTCGATGAGATGCTGTATTTGTACCTCGGAGTTAGCAGCTCGGCGATAAGCGCAGTACTTATTCGTGAAGAAGATTCCCAGCAATACCCGGTGTATTATGTCAGTAAAGCTCTTCATGATGCCGAGTTGAGATACCCACCAATGGAGAAACTAGCTTTTGCTCTCATCACTGCAGCTCGGAAATTGCGACCATATTTTCAAGAGCATTCTGTTACTGTGCTAACTGCATTTCCGTTACGACAAATTCTTCACCGACCTGACACGTCAGGTCGAATGGTCAAATGGGCCGTGGAATTAGGCCAATTCGACATTCATTACAAGCCAAGAACTGCTGTTAAAGGACAAGTTCTGTCCGACTTCATTGCTGAGTTCACGCCAGGAATCCAGGAAATTATCAACACCAATCCCTGGACATTGTACGTCGATGGATCGTCAAATGCGAACCGAGCAGGAGGAGGGATCATTCTAATTGATCCCAATCAACGAGTTTTTTGCCATTCAATTCAATTCCTCTTTCCCGCTACCAACAACGAAGCTGAATACGAAGCATTGTTGTCGGGATTGAATCTGGCAGAAGCTATGAACATAACACACGTCAACATCTTTTCAGACTCCCAATTGTTGGTCAATCAGATACTTGGAGTTTTCGAAGTCAAAGAACCCCGCTTAATGCCGTATTTAGCTATAACCATGAGGAAGTTATCTAAGTTTCAATTCAAGATTGAACACATTCCACGAACTTCTAATATTTAAGCCGATGCCCTGTCACACCTCGCTTCAAGTGCGCGAATTGAAGACGTAGAGTACGTTCAAGTCGGCACTCAAGAACTTCCTTCCACCTCGGTAAAACAAGTCGCTACCACCGAACCAAGTTCTGTAAACCGAATTGTCACCTGGATGGATCCCATCATAGCATATCTCGAAACTGGAACTCAACCACAAGATCCCAAAGAAGCACGAACTTTACGAATTCGTGCAGCTCGGTTCACTCTGGATAATGGAACGCTTTACAAAAGAGGGTACTCAGTCCCTTTATTAAAATGTATACCAGAGCAAGAATCACTCTTTGTGCTGCAAGAAATCCACGATGGAGTCTGTGGGAGTCATTCAGGATCTCAAGCGTTAGCTTACAAAATTTTGAGACAAGGGTATTACTGGCCAACTTTGAAAAGAGATGCTGCGGATTGGGTCAGAAGATGCGTCAAATGTCAGATATTCGCGCCTAACGTCAACTTAACTCCAGAACCACTCAAGTCGGTATTCAGCCCATGGCCATTCGCAAAATGGGGTATTGACCTAATTGGGCCCTTACCAACTGGGAAAGGAGGAGTTAAGTATGCAGTTGTTGCAGTCGACTACTTCACTAAATGGGCTGAAGCAGAACCATTGGTCACGATCACCGAACAGAAAATGATCGAATTCATATGGAAAGTGTTAATATGTCGGTTTGGTGTTCCAAATTCTATAGTGACTGATAATGGTCGACAATTTGAAGGCAAGAGGCTTGCAGAATTTTGTGAAGAGTACAAAATCAAACATTTCTTCTCATCTCCATACCACCCACAGGCTAATGGCCAAGTTGAAGCTGTGAACAAGATCATCAAGAATGGTCTCAAAGTCCGACTAGACGATGCGAAAGGAGCTTGGCCTGAAGAACTCCCCAACGTTCTTTGGTCATACCGAACTACTGCTCGATCCTCAACCGGTGAAACTCCTTTTTCATTGGCTTATGGGTCAGAAGCAATGATTCCAGTCGAACTCGGGTCCCCAACATACCGCGTGCAGAATTTTGAAGAGGAAAACAATCAAGTCAACATGAGAGCCAATCTAGACTTGGTGGATGAATTACGCACTCAGGCCGACATTAAAAATGCTGCCTATAAACGAAGAAGCGAAAAGTACGTTAACTCTAAACTTCGTCTTCGAACATTTAAAGTCGGTGATCTCGTACTCAAACGAATTGTGGGTCCTGACCCTGGACCACTAAAGCCGAAGTGGGAAGGTCCATTCCGAATAAGCGAAGTTCTGACCAATGGGGCCTACCAGATAGAATACTTGGACGGAACGCCACATCGGTATCCGTGGAATGCGCAATATCTGAAAAAATTCTACCAATAAAGTCGGTTTTTCAACTGACGTTCTGTAAAAAAGACGAAGTGTCTTAAGTCGGCTTTTCAGTCGACGTTCTGTATAAGTCAACTTTTCAGTTGACGTTCTGTAAAAAAGACCAAGCGTCTTAAGTCGGCTTTTCAGTCGACGTTCTGTATAAGTCAACTTTTCAGTTGACGTTCTGTAAAAAAGACCAAGCGTCTTAAGTCGGCTTTTCAGTCGACGTTCTGTATAAGTCAACTTTTCAGTTGACGTTCTGTAAAAAAGAACAAGCGTCTTAAGTCGGCTTTTCAGTCGACGTTCTATATAAGTCAACTTTTCAGTTGGCATTTTGTAAAGAAGACCATGCGTCTTAAGTCGACTTTTCAGTCGACGTTCTGTATAAGTCAACTTTTCAGTTGACATTCTGTAAAAAGACCAAGTGTCCCAAGTCGGTTTTTTAAACTGACGTTTTATAAAAAGGTTCAAAATATCTTAAGTCGACTTTTCAGTCGACATTCTATAAAAATGACCAACTGTTTTAAAGCCGATTTTTCAACGAACTACAAAAAGATCGAGTATTTTACATTGGTTTTCTCAAACTTACGTTCTTTTAAAGGTGATCTCTAAAACCTTTAAGTATTTGAACTCATCTTATGAATCAACCTTTTATTTAAAGTACTCAAAGTCAGTTTTTCCAAACTGAAAGTACTTTAAGTCGAGAAATGATTTAAGTAATTTCAAAACAGATGTAACCAACATAATTCAAGGTTACAGACAAATACAAAAATGTGTGAAGAAACAAAACGAATCGTTGGAAGGAAAAATGTTTATTTCATTTCAGGAAAAGCATGTCCATACAAACCGAAAAGAAGACGCAAAAAAGATGTGCCAACGCGATGGTCCACATCTAAAAAGAAAAATGCTGATAGTAAAGACAATCAACGAAATCTAATCCCTGGCACCATCATCTACTTCTCGACTTCGTCACCCTTCTCAGCTTCACCGTCCTTCTCGACCTCAACCTCGGCACCATCTGGAGCCTGCCCAACCTCGGCTTGAAGATCTCCCAACTCTTTACCAGCTTCGACTTCTTGGGCGTCCATATCTTTTGGAATCTCTTCATCATCTTCCGGAATCATGGAGCCATCTTTGACCACCTCACTTAGCCTGGAATAGATCGCAGCATCCATGGCTTGAGGATCAGGAATAATCCTAACTTTAGCGGCTTGGTGGTCGCCGATCCCCTGCACCAACTCGGTTCCCTCGAGATTCTTTTCAGTGGCGGTGGCAATAAACTTCTCAGCATAGTCTACCACTTCCTTCTTAATCTGAGCCGGGGTCAACACTTCGAGACACTTCTCGACAGTAAAATCAGCAAGGGTGGAGATGAACACGTCGGCAAATTCTGCCCTCTTCTCTTTCTCCCCTTCCAGAACCATGTTAACATAGGCTTTTCGCAAAGCAGCCCGTCTATTCGGGTCCAAAGGAGGATACCCACGAGCCGTCACGTCGGCGTCGGTGTTGGCTAAAACCAGCTCGCAGTAAGCACGTTTGTCATCATCGGCGGGGACATGAAGTTCTTCAATCTCAGGGTCGAACCCAAACCTGTCCATTTTCATAAGCATAATGGCCTTCAGGTCTCCAACACCATACAATCCTGAGTCGAATCTATCGATCACCCAACGGAGATTTAGGCAAGAGTTGAGCTCGATGTCCTTCTCCATCTCCTCTGAACCCCTGAACTCTTGTTTCCCGAGTTCCTTGCCTTCTTCCAACCCTTGTGCGAACTTCAGCTCACCGAAGGCTTCCTTCTGTTGCTCCAAATTTTTCAACTCGGCAGCATGTGCTTCCGCCAAGCGGATCAGTCTCGCCTCCTTTTCAGCTCGGTCTTGCCGAGTCTTCTGATGCTCCTCCCGAGTTCGCTGATGGTCCTCCATCTCCTTCTGGTAACGATTCAAATTATTCCGAGCTTCCATCTCAGATGCGCCGATTTGTGCAGTAAGCTTACGCACCTCGTCCTCCAAACGCTTCTTTTCGGTAGTCAAACTTTCCATCTCGGTTTTTGCTGCAACGAGTTGGGCGTTCTTGTCTTCAATCTCGGTCATCAGACTGGCCTTATCCGCCTCCAATGAAGCCAGCTGACCATCACGAAGTTCCAGTTTATCTTTCCGCTCGTTGAGTGCAGCGGCATTCATCCTGAACTCGTCCTCCATCGCGCAAAGGCCCACCAAAGCTCTCCCCAATGTCGCTTTGGCATAACTGAACCTATAAGAGCTCGACAACCCAGATACTCGAGCTTCGGTCGCCGGATCCCAAGACATCATTGGAACCCGAGCTGCTTCTAATACATGAGGGGGCTGGTGAAATTTGTTGTTGAATTTGGGGACGATCATGGAATGGTACTGAGTAAACCACTTCTCCATCACGTCCTCCGGCAGATTCTGTTCCAAGATCCGCTCCTCATCAATTGGCAGATAAGTGTCTCCTCCATCCTGATGGACTGGAGCATTCCTTTCCAAGTCAAGTTGACCGACGTCCTGTCTAGACTTTGAACGACGTTCCTGATCAACGTCAAACTCCTCACTTGCTTTCCTCTTGTTCTTCTTCTTCTTCTTCTTTTTCTGTTGAGAAGAAGCTTCTTCCACTGTTTTCTGCACGGCCTCAACGTCCTCTGAGCTCGAAACAATGACATGGAGATCAGGACGAGCAGCTTCAGCCTCTTTCTCAACCTCCTGAGGTGGAGAATGAATAGCAACCACCAACTCGGTATTTGTCTCAGGGGGTGGCTCAACCACGGGCTCAATAACAGGGGCCGGTATTGCAATTGTAGCTGGTGTGCCCGACGTGACTCCAACATCGTCACCCGCCGCGGCACGACCTGAGATAGCCTTCTTCTTCAAGTTAGCCAAAAAATTCATGCGACCCATCTCGGTATCTTTCACTGAAAATCTACGGCGATAATCTTTTGCTTCTCGAACCGATTGGAATCCAAAAAATCCTAACAACGGATAAAAAACTGAAGAAAGAAAGCAAATAGTCAAAACCATATCAATGTGTGATAAACCTATCTAGTCCAAAGCCATGAATTGAATTGATGCTGTAAGAACTCACCAGGTTCAAAGTCGGGGATTGCCTTTTTGGGTCCGAGTTTCACTTCGGCAAGCTTGGCGTTCTTTGTCAGCAGATTCCACTTGCGATCCGCTACACTAAGTTTCGCGATCTCCTCAAGTTTTTCTCTAAACTCCCCGCTTAATTTCGGTTCCCATTTTCTTTTTGCTACAAATATGAAAAGGTTCGACCTGTTAGCGAAAGAAAAACAACCTGCCAGGAAATTCTGAATAAAAGAAAGGAACTTACGGAAAGAAGAGACAACTCGGGTTGGGACAGTCATCCCGTCAATTAGGGCCTCAAGTCGGAAGTCGGGAGACTGCCAATCTCCACCAACCCACAACCATTCGTCCTGAAAGCCATGAAGGGTTTCGGGTATCCCAGTAACCAATTGTCCTATTTTCAATTCGTACTGCGGCCTCGCCGCACAGAAAAAGCAACCTGTTGGGGGAACTCCATCTCGTTCCCTACTCCTCTTAAAGAACAGAATACTTCTCATCTCGTCGATGGTAGGGAAGGGAATTTTCTTTTGTGCTAAAAGGACCATAATCCCAATAATCTTTTTCCAGCTATTGGGAGTAATCTGGCTGAGATTGAGACCCCAATCGCGCAGATAGTCGGTTATGACGTTGTCTAGAGGGAATCTCAGGCCCGACCTCAGACTTTCAGCAAAAATCCCTATGCAACCCGGAGGAGGACAGTGAATCCTTTCCCCCGGATAGGGAGCGAAAATCCTCACCGAGGTAGGGATTCGTACCCACTCACGGAGGAGAACAACGTCGGCGTCGGTCATGGTACTGGGTTCCCCCAAAAACGGAACATCTTCGTCGGGCCATTGACGGGCAGGACGATTCCAATAACCCGACCTCACAGGAATATCCCGTTCCACCTCGGCATCTCCTTCGATATCACGTTTGCGAATATCCAAACGTTCCACAAAAACAGGGTCCCACCGGTAATAATCTCCCATCAACTCCATTAACTCCTCATCCAACCTCTGGTCCGATATAATTCGACTGCTGCTGCCCGGACCGACGTTCTCGCCACTCGCCGCCATAATTAAAACCCAGAAAAACGACACGAAGAAATTATAAAGCGAAAAGAAGAAATTAGGGCTTACCGAAAAGTGATGAAAACTCTCAAAAGTTTCGGGATTTGCTGAAATACGATGAAGAAGGTGAAAGAGGAAAGGCAAAATATGCAAAAGATGGTTTGAAGAAGCAGATTGCTTGAATGAAGATTTAGTGAATAGAAACCGTGAATTTATCTGTATATATACACTCGCAGTTTTCTAACCGTTGAAGATGGAGAGGCGCGTGGTTAAATGACGCGTCGATTCAAGGAAGTGCCCCTTTACTCTGACATAACGTTCAAATAAAATCTCGTACGTACGCGTGTCCCAAAACCGCCAACGTTAATGTCCGAAAATTACGGTACGTGCCCATTGAGAAGCGTATGGAAGACAACACGTTCATAACCTTTCGAAAACCGCTCAATAAATTTCTTACATCATGGAACAACTTTGATAAGGGAGCAAAAAGGCGTGAGTCTCGCCTAAGGGAAATACCTCGGCTTAAGCTCATGTGGGAAATCCTTACCTTACCTCGGCAACCGGCAATAATTAGAACGAAGATGTCATTCAAAAGCATGCATACTCTGCATACTTCTTAATGCCAGGGGCCTCTATGTTGATATCAAGATAGAATATCTTGATATTAAGGTTAAAATTACAGAAATAGTGGAGTTTGATCCATAAATCGGATTCTGGACGACGTCAAATAGGACATATTGTACCTCGGTAATCTCATCTCGGAATCCGTAAATGATACCGCAGAACCTTCGGGAGTCATCGACACAAGTCGTCTGAACCTTGAAAAAGGCCAACTCGGTCCAAGAATTATTTATAAGTCGTAGAATATTGAAGACCTATCAAAATACCGACATCGCAAGACGAACCGACTTCGTTCCGACAGATGTGACACTCGTCACACAGATAGAGGCGCGCCCATGCTAATCATTGCCTAAAAAGTTCTTCTACGTCATCGCCGCCCCTAAGACGTCAAATCTTCATTAAAACGGGAATGATTTGTCTAGGGATGTGTGCCAAACATAACTATAAATAGCAGCTCCAAAGACGAGAGAGGGGTTCGAAAAAAGATCATACACACTCATATATTCAACTCGGCTATCTCACTGTAAACCGACTTGAAATACATTGAAAAAATCGACTTCCCTGTATTGAAACCGACTTCAGAATATTCAATAAAAATCTCATTTTCTGCAATCTTTTGTGTTAATTTTACATTGTTAACGTTGATCAAATCCGTTTATCAACAATGTGCTCTGTAGCTCGAGTTGTGTACTTATGAAGGTAGACATGCATGAGTTAGAACTTGGTATTTTGGCAGAAACCTGATGTGAAATGTTAACTGATTTTACTCTATCCAAATGACCTTATATGCTTCTGTGTTCTAAATGAAAGTTGTAGAGGCATGCTTTAGGTTTAATTTGAGACTTGATCTATATCATTTGGAGGTCTGTAGCTCGAGCTAAGTGATAAACTCTGAAGTGCTGTCCATATCACATGTTAGATTTTGACAGGTTTGCTGAATCAAATATTTTGTGATTAAACTCGTTGATAATGTGATTATTTTCCAATGTGATCTTCAGTAAAGTTGTAGAAATTTGACTTATCTATCATGTGGTTTTTTAATCTCATTGAAAGCATTCCTGTAGCTCCAGTTAGCTAACATTTACTGAGGTCTGGTCAATTTCATATTCCCAGTTTTGGACTGCAACTCTATTTTGAATGTTTGCTGAATTATCACCTGTTAAATGGCCTTATTTGCTTTCAGTGTCTTCACAAGAATTTCAGATGAATGTCTTAGGGTTCAAATGCAACTTGATTCATGTTCATATGAGTTGTGTGTTGAGAATTATGTCGGTTTTAAAAACGCTGCTCAGGTTAAGTTTTCAAAACTTATGTGATATTTTCGAAAATGTGATTACCTTGATTTAATGCATGCTTAAATTCTTACGTGAGCTTAGTTGGACTAAGTGATTGTCTAATAGTCTTTGATAGAGCTATTTTATTAAATGTAGGTGTTTGACGAGTCGAGCTCGCCGTCTACCCTCATTGTGTGTTTTATGTCGATTTTTTTACCAGGTGGGTTCATTTATGTTGGATCTATATTTATCGCACTTGTTATTTCGTATAAATGTTTGTCTCGATAGCTTCTGTATGCGTGAGAACCCTAGTCTAAGTGTCCCGTCGATAGTGCCTTTGACGAATGCATAATCAGTGAGAGGTCGCCTGTCCGTTGCATCCGGGAGGGATACCCCATGCCGTTGTATCCAGAAGGGAAAAAAACAGCTCCACTGTCTCCTGGATAAGATCCTATGCCCGTTTCATCTGGGGTGGGAATGTTTCCAGTTACATCCTCGCCGATGTCTGGTCGGGAGGTTTGTTGGATGTACAGGAGGTTTGCGATAGGGCCTAATATGGAGTTAGATTTGGATTCTATGCATACATTATTTATAGTTATGAATCTTTATGCGAGATATACTGTGCAGTAATGATGAGTATGATGGTTTTATTCACCCCCATTATTTTTCTGTCCTCTTGTTCCTCTTCCTATTTTTAGGTTGAGCATGGTTGGCGACGGCAGCGAGAGACGATCGAGTGGTGGTCGTTGGATTTATGTGTCATTGCTTCCGCTTTTATTATCTTGTTGAACTGCTTGTCTTTACTTTGAATTATTATGCTTCCGCTTTGATTATTATGAACATGTTGGATGAACCGTTGAATTGTGTTGAACTATTTCGTTTGTTTTTGTGATTCGTGACTAAGTTGGTTGATTTTTAGTTTATGCATGTGTAGGTTCCATTTATTCGTTTCATACTTAGGTAATTGTTTGGTAGTTAAGTAGCGCCCGTTGATTATTAAAGACTTAGTTTGGGATTTTGCGAAAAATTAACTCTGATTTTTATAAATAAATTCAGTAAATTCTTTAAAATGAAACGGGGCGTTACACGGATCTTCACGCGGAGCTCACAGGTGCATTCGACTTCCACTGAAATCGATAAATTTTTGCCTTTCTCTTCGTGTTTTTGATTGATTTCATCTTATTTCCGCCGTTCCTCATGTCACGCCTCCAGCTCCGCCCACCCAGCCTACAGTCCCCCTCGCTCTTCGTCACCGGGAAGTCCCTCAAAGACCTTCTCCTATCCAATATTTTCTTCAACCTCTCCGAATCCGGCTCAGACACCGATTCTGATGGCGACCTCTCCTCTTCCAAAACCCAGCTCGCCAGAAAAGAATCCCGGCTCGAGAAGGAGATCGTCCTCACTATCCTCTCTGGCGAGATCGAAGAAGCTGAAACTTAATTCCTGCCAGGCGGTAACGATCGACGAGCACCACATCTGCGAGGGGTTTCAAGAGGAGATCAGTTCTGATTATCGGGTTTGGGAGTGACACGGGCATATCATGTTGTTTGATGAGGAGAACGGGTACACACTAGAACACATATACAGGATTACTTCGAGAGCTTGGCGCGGGCAAGAGGTAAATTATGAGTGAGGATAAGAAGAACGCAGTGTTGATGATGACGATGAAAAGGCCGAGGAGGCTGAGAAGGTGATGGTTGGAGGGTTGAAAGAGCTGATCGAAAGTGTGGAGTCCGGCAGCGGGCGGATCCTTCATCGGACTAGGAATGTGAAATCCAGGTCGTTTATTCAACATTTTGATTTATTTGCTTGAGGGACTATTCTTCTTCTTTGAAGGTAATTTTTTTTTTTAAAATTTATTTGTCCTAATTTATTTCAAATTTATATTTAATTTAAGTTCTAATATTACCAATGCGTTGTTTAGCCATTGTCGTGTTCATTGATCATTTCAATTTGCAATAATACATGTAATTCATGTTAAAAAATTCAATTATTTTAGATGTTGCAATATGTTTCTTCATTTGGGTTAACTATTTCTTTGGGCTTAGATTAAACGATACAATTGGGCAGAGGAATGACCCATTATAAAGAAGTTTAGTTTATTATTTTGTCAATTTAAGGCAAAATTGCATTTTTGGTCCTGCTGATTTGGCCTCGTGGCATTTTTAGTCCTGAGATCGGAGCAATTTTCTATATAGTCCCGTAACTTCGAAAGTCAACGCAATTTTAGTCCTTCCGGCGACCAAAAGTCAACATTGCGGTCGGATTTGTCACGTGGCCCGCACATGACGCCCTCGTGGCCGATCTCCTCTAACATGGTAAGCCTGGATGCTGACGTGGCAACCAAATGAAATAAAGCGACATTAAAAAATAGAAAAATAAATTAAAAAAATAGAAAATAACAAAAGGAGATCGACTCTCACACTCACACACACTTAAAATCCCCAAATTCATCGTCGTCCCCTGAAGAACCCTAAATTCCCAAACCCAAACCAAGAACCCTAATCCCCAGATTTACCAAATTCGCAAATAAATGTCGTCGAACTCATATGTAAGGGATCATAGGTAATGTTATTGCGGTGTAAGGCCAGTCATTCGAACCTCTTGGACATCGGACAATCCCGACCGCCGATTTCGTTCTTGCATTGAGTACGAGGTAAGTGGATATTGTTTTCCAATTCTTTTGTGGTTCATTTTTTTGGGCAAAATTATTCCTATTTTTCTTTGTAAGAAAACCCAGGGTGTAATTTTTTCTCTTGGGTTGATCCTCCTATGTGTAGAAGGTCCACGGAAATTATTCCTGGATGCTGCGAAAATCAAATGTTTTGCGTGCTGAGAATGAAGAATTCCGAGAGGAAAACATTAGATTGGTTGAATGCAAGAAGAAGCTGGAGTTAGAGATGTCGGATTGGCAAAGGGAGTTGAAGTCCGCGGAAATGATTCCTGGATTGTTGCAAAAATCAAATGAGTTGCGTGCTGAGATTGAAGAATTGCGAGAGGAAAACATTAGATTGGTTGAATGCAAGAAGAAGCTGGAGTTAGAGATCTCGGATTGGCAAAGGAAGTTGAAGTCCGCTAAAAAGGCCAAATTTTGGTTGCTCATGGGGGTAGTGACTCTATTTTTGTACATGTTCTTAAAGAACAATTGATCTGACCGAGTCTATGAAGAAGAAAATGGTAGTGTTAGACTAGCTTTGTTATGTTTGAACTTCTTGTTTGTTATTAGCCTAATGTTGTGACTGTTTTTGAACAATTGTTGAATTATTTTGTTTGAATTCACTTTTGTTGTAATGAAAGTATGTTATGTGTTATTGTATGTTGTGTGTTATTGAATGTTAATGGCTATTGCTTTGTTGTTGAATGTTGGCATGGTGTTTATGGCTAGCAGTTACTAATGAATGTTAAGGGTGTTTCAATTCACTTTTGCTTTGTTTATGGCAAACACAATGTAACTTCTCACCATATTTGACAGACACTGAGAGTGCTAAACTATTTATACAGGCAAAGATTTCTAACCAAATCTCTTTTATTTTTTCTTGTGCATTTTGAGTACAAATCTTGTGCATTTTGAGTACAAATCTTGTGCGGGTAGGAAATCTTGTGCATTTTGAGTACAAATCTCTTTTCTTTTTTCTCCTTGTTTGGGAGATGGGATATCACAACCACCCCCTTTAACTACTAATAAATAGGAATTGAATGTTAATGGTACATGACCTAAAAACCACTGATAATTTCATAACCTAAAAACCATCCATTAACATGCTTTAACTTGAATGAACACATTAACTTCATAACTTGAATTACAAAACATCCATAAACCTGTTTCACTGCCATAATCCAAAATCCAAATTCACCATTTTCACCATTACACATCCAAAGGCAAAAACCATCCAAAAACCATCATCACAAAACCATCCAAAAAACACCACAGTTTGAATTACCATCCAAAAGCACCCTAAACCATCAAAAATCATCAAAACACACCACAGTTTCAACAGTTTCAATGACCATCAACAATTTTCAACAAATACAAACACTTTTAGTTTTCATCTCTTGATTGCATTGAACTCTGCAGCTGTTGGTAAGGGGTAGGCCCGGGCTGATTGGCAATTTAGGGATTTCATACTCATCAATGAGTTCACACAATGACTGCAACTCCTCATCTTCTTCTTCATGGCTTATGACTGGTGGCAAAAGTGTAGGATTCTGAAAAAATGATTGAATTGAAGTTAAATTTCAATATGCTTAAAAACAATTGGTTTCAGAAGTTCAATTTGTTATACACCAATGAATAATTAAATGATTGTAATGAACACTTACTTGTGAGGATTGTTCTGTCCCAACTGTGGCCTTCTTTGCCCTTTTCCTTTTACCTCTGTCAGCAACAGCTCTTGCTCTTTTCCTTTCAAGCTATAGAATAAACATAGAATAAAGTGAAGTCACATAAACATAGAATAAAAAATAAGAAAACATTACTTATAACAGAAAACTTACAATTGTATTAAAAGCCCTTTTTAATGGAGAGTTGTCCACTTCTTGAGTTACTTGACTTTGGTTTTGGCTTAAAGTGTTCATTTCTTTCTCCTTTCTTTTCTCACAAGACATTGCATTGTGGCCAGCCATGCCACACTTTTTGCACCTCACAGTTGGCTGTTGCCTCTTCATTTTCATTGGTTGTTTCCCTCTCCTCTTTTTCCCTTTCTTGTTAGGCTCTTCTTGATCTCTTCTTCTTGCCTTTGAAGGCCTGCCAGCACCCCTCCCAAAGTTGGGAAGTAAAGGAGGAACAAAAAGGGTCTTTCTCCACAATAAAGGACCATTTGTGCCTAGTATTGGCCCCCTATACACATTCCTATAACAGTCTTGTGAATAACAACCATCTACAAAGTCAACAGGCACCAGCTTCTGAGCTATTATGGAACTACATGCATGCTTACAAGGAATGCCCCCCAAATCCCATACCCTACAGCTGCAAATTTTCTTCTCCAAATCAACAGTAAACTGTGATCCATCATAACAATTAATCTGATAGTGCCTATCATCACATTTAATTGGCATGCAGTCAGATACATGTGACAAGTGTTTCTGAAGGATCAAGTTTATGTTAGGGAAAATTTTGTTCTTCCACATCAACTCTGCCTTATCTCTTTTTTTCTGCATCTTAATGCATATGTACTCTCTAATCCACTCAAGCATAGTGATAATGGGCTTTTCCCTTGCTTCAAGAATGTTGGAGTTAAATGTTTCACACACATTATTGAGCAACATGTCACACTTTGGCAGTTCAGAAAAAAAAAGCTCTTGACCGATGTTGTGGTGGTTTATCAAGAAACCAATTAAAAGCATCAGGACTCATCTTTTTTATTTCAAGCATTCTTGTATTAAACTCAGCAATAGTGGTTGCTTGTGCTGCTCTCCACACAGCAAACCTATAGACCAAACCCCTAAACCCAGCCTTCAAAAAATTGTTGTGAAGGTGCCTTACACAGAACCTGTGAGTAGCCCAAGGGAAGACAACATCAAAGGGTTTGATAAGCCCCTTCTGCTTATCAGAAATGAAGGTATACTGGCCTAGAAATGCCTAAATCTTTCTTCAAAATTATGATAAACCACTCCCATGTTTCAAAACACTCAATCCCTACTACAACAAAGGCAATGGGAAACAATGTGTTGTTTGGGTCTACACCTACTGCAGTCAAGAGTATCCCCCTATGTGGACCCTTTAAATGACAGCCATCTACACCCACAATTGGCCTACACCCATTCTTGAACCCCTCTCTAAGAGCACTAAAACAAACATAAAATTTGTTGAATCTCTCCTCACCATCAAACTTCTCAGTGGCAAGAACAACTGTTGACCCAGGGTTTGAAGTTCTCAACTCCTCTGCATAATCCCACAATTGGGAATACTGATCATCAGGCTCTCCTTCAAGTTGTGCCAGGGCTCTTCTCTTAGCCCTATAGGCCTGATCCTTTGATATATTAACATTAAGCTTGTTAATAATATCAAGTCTCCAGCCTTTAACACTTCTTTTAGGATCAGTTTGAAAATGGCTTAAGAATTTTTCACTTAGCCACTTTGATTTGATGTTTTTAACCTCAAAAGTTTCAGAGCAAGAGTGAATGGGGTTGGATTCCCTAATTTGGAAACTGGCTTGATCCTTCATTTTCAATAGGTTTATCTTCCAATTACACTCTTCATCTGCACATCTCACATACACCCTTATCTTATCATTCTTTTCTGTCTTAAGGTTTCTGTTGGTTTTAATTGAATGTGATTGGATGGCTTTTCTAAATTCTTCTTTAGTCGCAAACACCATTCCAATATCAAACACAGGATCCCACACTTGGTTAGTATTAAACACAGGAGGATCAACATCTTCATCATCACTACCCCTCAGTTTATCTAAATCATCAGGAACCTCAACCACATCATCATCACTATCAGTACTAGAATCACCATCTTCCCCCCCACTAGCCCCTGCATCCACATTCTCACTAAACAATGCATCATCATCATCATCACTGCTACTATTTCTAAAATCATAATCACTATCAAGAAAATCATCCTCATCTTTTTGCCTCTCTTGTTCACTCTGTTCATTCTCACAAACACCGCCCTTCCCACTCTCAGAACCATTGCCCTTCCCACTCTCATTTTTACTTTTTTCACTCTCAGAACCACTAACCTTCCCACTCTCATTTTCATTTTTTTCACTCTCATTTTCACTCTCAGCACCACTCTCAGAAACCACTCTCAGAACCACCCTCCGAACCACTCTCAGAACGACTCTCAGACTCACTCCCACTCTCAGAATCAGAGTCAAAATTAATCCATCCCCCATCCATGGACAAACTAGAAGGATTGAATGTACCTTCATTTTCAACATACAAAGTCATTTCTCTACAACGATATTTATAATATAAAGCCCTTATTTTAATGTCTTCATCATCAAGCAGTGGCTTGAAAGCCAAACCAATCAATAAGAAGTACTTCCTACTACCAACAACACCAAATTTGTCAGACATTTTCTTCAATGTGGAATTATTCAAGGACCTCATATAAACAAAATCAAATGTCATTTTAGACCCTCCTTGATAACACACAAAACCTTCTGTTTGAAATGTTCCACCACACCATATAGTTACTGTAAACAACTCACCACTACGATCTATGGAGAACAGACCCAAAAAACCAAACAAACAAAGAAACAAGACAAAGAAACAAACACAGAGAGTTTGTCAGGAACCAAAAAAAAAGAAGAAAAAAAATACAGAAATACAAAAACAAAAGAAACAAACAGGGGTATCAATGAAAAAGGAAAAATTGCATTAAACTCAGCGTATTTAGGGATGTCTGCATCCCAATATTCCTTTGACCTAATCCATATGGACTTCACCATCTTCGCGTTCGTTCAATCAACCTTCTCACCCGATCGGCTTTATCTCCTTCTCACTCAATCGACCTTTATCTCATCGTCGTCTCTCTGAAATCGTTTCTCTCTGGAATATTCTCTCAAGAACGCCTTTCTTCGAATTTCCCTCCTCTCTTGAAAAAACCCGATTGAATGAATTAGGGTTTTGATCTTCTGAAATAACGTTTCATCTGCCCATTTTCCCTCCATTAATAATTGATTACGTGTTATTTTCTGTTTTTTTAATTTATTTTTCTATTTTTTAATGCCCGCGTGGAATTTTGTTTTTTTTTGGTTTTTTTGTTTCATTTCATTTGGCTGCCACGTCGGCGTCCAGGCTTGCCATGTCAGAGGAGATCGGCCACGAGGGCGTCACGTGCGGGCCACGTGACAAATCCGACTGCAATGTTGACTTTTGGTCGCCGGAAGGACTAAAATTGCATTGACTTTCGAAGTTACGAGACTAAATAGAAATTTGCTCCGATCTCAGGACCAAAAATGCAATTTTGCCTCAATTTAATTTGAACCCTAGGAAGTAGGAACCTATTTTACCAGCATTATAGCCTTTTTCTCAAAAATATCTTACTTCTGATTCATTCTTCGCCGTGGATTTACATCTAGATAAAAGTTGATTTGATGTTTGCAGTGAATACTTATCATGCAGTAGTATTTTATATATTTTTTTACACGACAATATTTAGTTTGTTATTTTTTGGGTATTATAATATTTGCTCAAAGGATAAAAACCACTAAAATCACCATTTTCATCCACATTATTCATTGTTCATCTTGCTTTGCTGCTAGAGCTGTAAGATTTTTGTCCCTTTTTTATTTTTCAATTAATCTATTTTGGTTAGGATAGTTCTAAAATTTTCTGCACACATGATTAAAAATCTGTTGCACCTTTGTTATTTTGTTGTTTAATGAACACTTCTTCTTTTTCAGGTAATATTTTGTTGGTATTTTTGCCTTATGATTCATGTTGAAAGTTGACTGTTTAATTATATAGAGTTTTAAAATTTCTTCTTGCCTGCCTATGAGATATATGAGATAGATACATGGTGTTTATGTTTGTATACATACGAGTTCTATATTTTTTGGTCATTGTTGTTTGTTGCCTACTGTTGGTTTTTTAGGGGAATATTTTCCTATTGGGTTCTCTTTGTCTTATGATTCATGTTCAAATCTCACAGCTGCCTATGAGATAAGTACATGGTGTTTATGTTTGCATATGTCGTGTGTCTGTGTATCAGCAAGTATGTTATGTTAGGAAATATACAAAAAACCAATGTCCTTGAGTTAAACTATGTAAATTGTAGTTTCCTACATTTTTCGTTTTTTGTGTTATTTTTTCTTCATATGTTGGTTCTTTTGATTTTGTTTGTTTGTTCAACCTGTCAATCGCAATTTGTCATTTTTGTTAAGAAAAATATAAAAATTTGTCTAGTTAGCTGCCAGATGGCAAATAATGTTATAGCTGCATAAAATTTTCTGCAAGGGCAAAAAATGTAATCTTTCTGACACGGGTTTTCCTATTTATATTTGGGAATGGAAGTGTTGTTACTTTATGTTTGTAAAAAGACCGTCTTAAAAAGTTTGTCTACTTAATACCAGGTAATACAATCATGTTGCTGATTCATTAATTTAAAAAAGGTGTTGTATAACTACTTAATGTCTTTCTATTGGTTCTTTGGTTATACTTACTCACCAGTTTTCTTTTTTTTTATGTTGACTCAATGTTTTATACTTTATTTATCATTCATCTGATAATTGTGAATTTATACATGTGTCGAAACATATATATGACTTGCAACCTTTACTTTGGTAGAATGCATTCCTTTTTTATTTGCTCTTTCGAATAGCCTTCATGCTTTACTAACTTAATAAGTTTTTGTTGTGAATGACTTTTACTTATCTCAATACTACTTTTCTAAATTTAATTTTCTAACTATTTAGTTCTTAATTCTCTTCTTTCAAAACCTTAAACAATAACAAGAAAGGAAAAAAAACTTTCATTTTCAATTCGCTGCCATTTACAAAAAAGTTTTGTGTGCATCCTTTTGTGTTTGTTTTTGTTATTTAGATGCATTATTGTTGCTGCAGAGGTATAAATACTATTGGATTGTTATTTTGCAGTACATTTAAACTCGTTTGAAGAATGGCATAAAGGTTATAGCATATGTTTTGTTCATAATCGTTAGTAATAGTGTTACTATTTCTCTATGTCCAGGTTTTCTGCTGTTGTACCGAGATCTGGAGGAGAATATCAGGTATTAACTGAGAGATTTGTGTATAGGTTTTTTTATTACTGGTGTTTAATTTTTTTAAAAAATGACTACTACACAATGTCTTTAAAAGAAAGATATACATGAGATTGGGTTTATTCAAATAAGTAGCTCTTATTGACGAACTTTTATGTAAGCTTTTATGAATATAATCATTTGTGTTTCAGTAAATGAAAGTGTCATGTTAAGCAACTTTACTTAAATGTTAACAAGGTACCTAAATATTTTGGGTATATGGATGCCATTGTTTTTCAAAAACTATTTAATGTATAGAAAATGCTATTGCATTTACTTTCTGTTTATTTGTATCAATTTCTTCATGTATAGAAACATAACCACACTGTTAACTATAATTTTACAAAAATATATTGTATGTACATATTTATTCAAAGCGCTCCTTATATATTTGAAAATTTTTTTATAGATCGAATTTATTTCCCGGGTTGTGTTTTAATTAGCTTGCTGCTTTACTGTTTTCAGGATAAATTTTAATTCCTTATTCGCTTTGTTAGTTCACGCTCTTTCATCCATACTTTTGCCGCTTGCAAACTAAGGTTGGTAAAAATAATGAAAAATATATAAGTTTCCAAAATTATACTACCATTTTAAAATATTTTTCATTGCACATATCTGCATGTTTTGTTTTGTTTCTTTTTACTTTGCTTGTTTATACTATTAATATAAAGGACTAATTTTGTTTGGTACTGTTATATTAGATTTTTGTTTTAGTTAAAGTATAAAGGTTATCAGCTATATATTTAGCTATATTGTACACAATGGCTTGGATTCTGGATGAGTGCTCAAAATTTCATGGTAATTCACCTGCAGTTATAGGAAAGCCAACAGTAAGTAAAACCTAAAATAAGATAGATAAACTTTGCAAAATAATAATTGAACTCATTATAACTCTTTTTAAGTTGTGTGCTTGTGTTTGATGCATAGGACCTGGGAGGATCACTAGGACGAGAAGCAGCAATTAGGCATGGAATTGTATTTGAGACTGAAACCTTACTCACTGAACATGGAAAATTGATAAAGGATCTAACATTTGCCATCCAGGTATTACTCCCACTTGAGTAATTTTTGTCCAGATAATTACTAAGCTTATATTTCGTTGTGTTTCTCTATTCATTACAACTTTTTACATCATTGAATGTTGTCACGTGCCATTAAAGGGTTTGGAATGTTGGATCATGGGCTGCAAACATGAACTAGGTGGAAAAGTTATAGCAGTGAGTGACATGATATAACTGGAGCCGTGAAGAATTCTAATGGAATGGATAGACCAGCACTAATTCTACACAAACAGAAAACTGGTTCTTAATCCATGTATTTCATGTATCTGGTTGTATGTTTTGAGTTGGGTATTTTTGTTTCTTATGTATTCTTACTTTACAGTCCTATTTGTAGTAGTTTCAATTTGGTGACCAAATTAGTGTTATTTATGGAAGGGTAAATAATTATTTGCAACCTGTACTAATCGCGTTTTCGAATTTTGCAACCTATAGAATATTTTGTACTAAATTGCAACCTTTAATACACGGGTTTGCCTATATCGCAACCTCCGTCCATCGGCGGCTCGTTTTCCACCAGAAAAGCGAGCGTGCGACGCACACGCACGAATCTTGAGGGTAGATTTTCCATTTTGCATTACATTTGAAGGATAACTTTGTCATTTTATTCTCTAAGCATATAAGATTTATAAAAAAAATGGCGAAGATTTTGTTCATTTTTCTTCTTCAGCTCGAAATCGAAAATGGCTTGGAGACAAGAGGCGATGGGTTAACTATGTCAATGTGAGAAAAATGTTCTTACGAAAACATCATGGAGTGTTCAAAATCCAGGAAGGAGATACGCTACTTGTGTAAAAAATCGGGTAAAGGATTAATTAGATTAACCCTAATTGATGAATTTGGGCAATTTCAGTGAACCCTAGTTTTGCTTAAATTGGGTGAATTCAATAAACCCTAGTTTTACTTAAATTAATTTGTTTCTTTAACTGAATTTTGTAGGATGATGGTGGTTGTCCTTAGTTTTCGTGGATTGAACCACCTTTGTGCCCTAGAGCTTGTGAAATCATTCCCGGCCTTTTGAGACGTGCCAACAAATTCGAAAGTGAAGCTCAATTTCTTGAAGGACGTGATGAGGTTGGAAGATGATGTGAAGAAACTTCAATCTGATGTGAAGAAACTTCAATCAGATTTGAAAGATGCTGAAGCTTGTATTGAAAATTTTGTGGAAGAAAGGGCCAATCTTGAATTGTGTTTGAAGAGAAAAAGTGCTCGTGAGCATTGGCTGTGGATTGTGATTTTGATATCTTGGGTGATCATATATTTCATGTTGTAGGGTGTTTTCTAAGCTTTTAGATTTGTGGATCTCTTTTGCATTAGGTAGTGTTCAAACTCTTTTGGTTGTAATGTGAATGCTAATGATTGTAATCTTATCACTATGTGATGTGTGTTGAACTATTTTGGTTAATCAAGCACCATTTTGGTTGTTCAAACTCTTTTGCATTAGTTTATTTCTTTAGAATGTTAGTAAGATGTCTTTACATGATTTGTGAATGTTTGTGTATATATTGAGTACTTTCATTCCAAATCAAACAGAAATAAGAAATTGAACATATGTAACCTCCATAACACAAAACAGAAGTTCAATTATGTAATAGCCATAGTTCTTCCATTCCAACCCAACCTGTTTTTACAAGCCCAATGTCAAAAAACACTCTGTCACAACAACCAAAATAGATGACCAAACCAAAAGCTAACCATTGTATCTGATTTCAAAAACTTAAAACCACATCCAATCTGAGTTACCATAATATCCAAAACCACATCTAAAATCCATAACCTAACAACCATTACAGTTCAACAAAGTTATCAACCACATCCAAAACCAACCACAACCATTACAGTTCCAAAATGAAGACATCTATCAACCCCTAGTTATCCACTATGCTCCCACAACTAGTAATCCAATAGCTTCCCAATATCTCTGCCTCAGGATAAGATTGCACCACCTGCTTGTTCACAACCTGCCCTTTTGCTGTTGAAAAGCTTGCACCTTGAGTTAAAGGATTCTTTTTCCTGCTCACCTATTAATAGCACAGTAATATGATTACAATAGGTTGAAGCACATAGGGAAAAAATCACAAGAAAATGAGCATTATTAATACCTCTAGTTTCTTCTTCAATCCCAATGTCTTGCTCTTAGTCTGAATTTTTTGAGTCCTTTTTGGCACCAATTCCTTGGTAGGTGTAAGACCTTTGGACTGACTTCTTGTTAACCTTGTAGAGGTAGTTGCAGCTACACTTTGGCTTCTTGTTGTGGGTGAAGTTGCAACAGAAGTATGCCCTGTGCTCTGACTCCCTTTTCTCCTTGTAGGTGTAGATTGAGTTTGGTTCCTTGTAACTTTTGTAGGTGAAGTTGCAGCAGATTGAGTTTGGCTCCTTGTGACTTTTGTAGGTGAAGTTGCAGCAGATATATGCCTCTCATTTGTAGTCTGACTTTCTTTTCTCCTTGTAGGTGTAGCTGCAGATGTTGTGGGATTGCCTTTCTCATGAAAATGATGCTGAGACAGGACTTGTCTTCTGGTGACCCTTGTATGTGTCATTGCAACAGATTCTTGTGTTTGTAAAACATAACTTGCACTCGCAATTTCTTTCCTTTTCCCCTTCTGAAATAATGTTTTCAAATTAGAAAAAACACTTGCCCACAGTAATAAAATACACTTCAATAAAACACACCAATGTTCCCTTCTGTAGCAATTGTTTAAGTAACAACTAACCTTGCCCACAGTAATGTCCTCAATAGGGGCTGACACTTCACACTCTCTGCCACTTGCTCTGCTCTTCTTCCCCTTCAGAAAAAAAAAAAAATTATGTACAAAGTATGCTTTCAATTGGAATAAACTAAACACACCAATTAATAACAATTGTATAACAAAGAATATTACCTTAACCACATTAATCTCCTCAGTAGGGGCTGGTACTTCACTTCCACTCTCTCTCTCAGCTGTTTTCCTCTTGTTTCTCTTCATTAAAAAACAATTCAATTAATGAATCAGAAAAACAAATTTTTATAATAAAACACATAATTGTTTAACAAATTCATTTACCTTGACCACAGAACTATCTTCATTAGAGGGTGGTATAGGAAGTCCTCCAGTTGGTGCACTCTTGTCATTTTTCAAAGGGAAGGATCTGATGTTGTGGGTATCTTTCTTGCAGAGAGAACATTTTATTATTCTCCCTTTCCTACTGAGCCTCACTTCAACTTTTTTTTTGGATTTTCCTGGCAAGACCTCTTCATGGGGCTGTTTTTTTCTAGCATTTTGTTTTGGCCTTCCAGGTAGACTGCCAACAGATGGTGGTTTCAGGGGTATTGCTTCTACAGTTGGCCAACTTTCAGGAGGTTCAATAGTGCCCAACATCTCAGAATAAGCCTTCAAAAAAGTTTCTTTGTGGTACCAGTCAACAACATAGTCCTCTGGTTGAGTGCCCAACAAGAACATACCGCTTATGGCATGCTCACAAGGGATACCTATGAGGTCCCACTTCCTACATGTGCATGAGTTCTCCCCATATGAACTCTGAATCTCCTTGAGCTTCCCTCAACTTCAAATTGGTCTTCTCCATTCTAGTGACAAATAAAACTCATGGACTTCTTCTTCAATTCCTCCAACAGCTTCAAGATTTTTGGGCACAAGTTCCCATGCAGATGTTTTCTCATCTGATCCCTTCTCATCTAGGTCCTCTTCATCAAGATAAGTCTTATTGTTTCCAACATAGAAACAATAGGTTTACTCCTTGCCCTCAGAATGAGTGAGTTAAATGACTCAGACATATTATTCAGCTGCATATCACACTTTGAGTTGCAACTATAGTGTGACCTTGACCACTGATTTGTTGGTTTCTTAGCCAACAATTCAAAAGCTTCTTTATCCCTTCCTTCCAGTTCTTTCATTGCAGCATTAAAATCAACAACCCTAGTGGACCTGGCTGCTCTTCACAACAAGTTTTTCACGGCTAATCCCCTAAATGAAACCCTAAAGTTTCCATACAAGTGTTGGACATAGAACCTATGCTCAGCATTTGGCAGTAGAGTTTCAATGGCATCTACCAGCCCTTTCTGTTTATCTGACATTATTGTCCACTGAAAAGAATTCTCAATCACCAAATCTCCTTTCAACAGTTCAACAAACCAATGCCAAGTTTTTTTTTGTTTCCTCTTCAACAACAGAATATGCAAAAGGATACATACAGTTGTTTCCATCAACCCCAACTGCGGTCAATAGAACACCACCACAACTGGTTTTCAGATGGCAACCATCTAAGCATATCACCTTCCTACAACCCATAAGCAATCCCTTTTTTAAAGAGCCCCAACAAATATAAATTCTTTTAAACAGTGGCTCCCCATCTACAAGTTTGCTTTTAATTTTCACAGTGGTCCCAGGGTTGTGTCTTTGATCTCTTCAGCATAAGACCAAAGCATAGCATATTGCTCACAACTGAGACACATATTTTTTAGCCTGATACATTTGCCATCTTTTGAAAACAATCCATACTTCCCTTTGCATCTCTGTCATTATTGCCTCTACTGGCCATTTAGGATTATCTAATATCTTATTTTTGTAAGTTTCAGCTATCCATTTTGGAGTAGCATGACTCACCTTTTGGTTTCTAGGACACTTATGCCTACCATTGAATGTCTTAACCTGCCAGTGTCTTCATTCTGAACTTTAGATGCATAAATGAGCCAAGGACATGACTTATTTTTGCATCTTGCTTGCACTTATAGCTCAAATTATTTGTAAAAGACACTTCTCTACCTTGTGCAATTGCAAAGTTCCTAACAGCCTTTCTAAACATGTTTAAGTCAGGAAATTTCATGCCCAATTTAAACTGTGGATTTTGCATGTCTTTTTGATGATCAAAAGTTGGATGGGCATTTTTAGCTCTCTGCTTACCCTTGCTACATGCAAATTCAGGCCTATCAGGTTCCTCTCTAGTTATCCTTCCCCATTCAATTTCTGCATCTACATGACCCTCAAACATCTTATCATCTTCATCATACAAATGACAATCACTCTCAAGAAACTCATCAGAACACTCTGAGTCTGATCCAAAAGATTGGATTTCAAACTCACTATCAGAATCACCCAAATCATCATCACCACAATCATCATCACCTATATCATCATGATTTTGTTCAACAGTGAAATTATCAATTAATTCATCTAAATCCTGCCCATCATCCCCCACATAATCCAATGGTTCATCAACAGAAGGCAAGCAATCAGAAGGTTGACTACTCATGTAGTCTTCCATATGTTCAACATATAAACCAACCATTCTATTCTCATCAATCCAGTTAACAAGACTTATGGCATCAAAATCATTTTTCAAGACAAACAAAGACCGGCAATCATTAACACCATTTTTACTACAATGCACACACCTAACACCTTCTGCCCCAACTTCAAAAGCCATAAGAAATATTTCTATCAGTGAGAGTTCATCATGGTCACAGTAGTCAATGTGACTTACCCTCATGTTCTCACCAGTGTAGCATGTATCACTGAGTTCCACAAATCGTCCACCATAATGAAATGAAATGGTAAACAGTTGTGAACTTGGACCTGAAGGGGACAAGAATATTACGCAAATCAATATCCTGGTCCCTTCACATGAAAATTAAATAAAAAAAATCAATAAAAAACTAAACTAATTTATCAATTTCGAAAAAGGGACCACATTTCAGAAAAAATTCACATGTTGATATATGAATAATCCACTGATTGTCGCCACATTCAAGAAATTGTCGCCACATTTAAAATGGGACCACATAATCACACAAACATGTTCACTGTTAAAAGAATTGGGCCAAATTCAACAAAAAATCAAAAAAAAAAAAAATTACGAATTAGGGTTACAGTACAAACCGTAATCTGGGCAGGGTCTTCCTGGTGGTATGTCGTCATCACTGATTCGCTTTTTCCAGACCATCACAATTGTAATCAATTTGAATTTGCAAAGTGTTTGCTCTAAATTTTTGCAGAGAAGGTTCTCGTTTTTTTCGCGCAGAGAGAGAGAGAGAGACATAAAATGGCAAATATACCCTCAAGATTCGTGCGTGTGCGTCGCACGCTCGCTTTTCCGGTGGAAAACGAGCTGCCGATGGACGGAGGTTGCGATACAGGCAAACCCGTGTATTAAAGGTTGCAATTTAGTACAAAATATTCTTTAGGTTGCAAAATCCGAAAACGCGATTAGTACAGGTTGCAAATAATTATTTACCCTTTATGGAATATGTGGGTTAGACAAAGTTTACAATATTCAGTTTAATCTTTTCATATTAGTTCTATTTTTCAGCTCTATTATCATAAAGTGTACTTAAAAATTCTTTAAAGGTTTTCTAGGAACATAATTTAATCTTCAATTCCTTGTGGAAACAAAGATTTAGCTTTGTGTTCCTTTTGCAAGTTATTGGATTTTATTATGATATCAAAGACTCGAGGACTTTTTTGTCCTTTTTCTATTTTAGTATAATCTACAGGTACGATTTGAACATTAATATCTATGGGTAAGGTCAAACATTAAGCATGCAGAGCAGGTTAGCCCAATGTTATTATTTAATAGATGCATGATTGTTTGATCAAATTTCTTTTAGTATGTGTATTTTTCATATACACAAAGTCCATAACTTTTTGAGAACAACAATTTATACTCATTCACATGACATTGATAATGAATAAAATGCTATACAATTACGGTGGGCCGGCTGTGCAGAAGGCTGCTAGTATAAATATAAAAGTAATTTTGTTACAAAGAAAACTTAGATTATTTATTTTAATTTTGGTTAATTTTTTTTTTGTTGCATTTATTATCAACTCTTGTTGTAGTTGTACGATAAAAAGTTTATTCACTTAATTTTTGTAACTACATAAGTATGAAAAGTAATAATCAATCATGAATTAATCTTATAAATTCTATTTCATATTGTAGATTTATTATAAGTATTGCAAAAACACAATAATAATTTAATCAATACAAAATGCAATGTATAAGAACCAACGTATTAAGTTAGTATAATATGTGAATATAAAATATTAAGAATTACAATATAAAAAGAGAAATGCTACAATGCCAACCTAGTTGACAACATAAGTAAAAAACATACAAAAAATAAATAAATAAATAAATAAATACATAAATGAATATTTCCACTTATGTTGTCAACCTAGTTGTACACTAGGTTGACTATGTAACATTTTTCGTATAAAAATAGTTGAAAAAACTAAATATAAAGTGCATAAATGTACTTCTTTTGTTCAAACTAAAAATTATGAAAAGATTAATACATATAATACATTAGTAAAATTTAAATAAAATGTACTTTGTCCTTTGTATAAATTTCCATCACTTTAGATATTTATTAAATTTTATAAAGTGCATTGCTCTTTGTTTATTTTTAAAAAAATGTGGTATAATTCATTAGACTATATAAAATAATTATTAAATCTTATTATCTATTATAAAAACATTCTAAAATATTTTAAATTATAAAATCTTATTATATCTACTATAAAAACATTCTAAAATGTTTTGTAGAATTGTTATTTATTAACTATGGTAGTTATATTATAATTAGTGGTCCAATGATTTTAATTCATTTTCACATAAAGTAGGTCGGGTCGGGTTAGACCAGAGTAAAAATCAATTTAATATTCGGTTACCTATTTACCTGACGGGCACTCTATAACTCGATGGATAAAACCCGAAATTCAATAGATGAGCAATGAGTTGGGTTTGGGTAGAGCAAAATATATGCAATCGGGTTTGGGTTTGACTCAACAACACCCAACCTGGCCTGACACTAATAGATCCCTACCAGAGTTTGAATAGGCCTTTGTTGTGTTGCCTCATAAAAATTGGGTTTAATTGTGTTGTTGTTTCAACTTAAGATGCTCAAGATATTGTAGCATATGGAATCGAATGATCATTCTGTTACTCATTTTCAATCTCATGATTGATATATTTTTTAAGAAGAAATAACCATTCAAATTAGAATAACAAAACTCATCTCCATAGAAGTAGCCATTACATAGCATGGTTTTCTCATTCCCATGGCTTTAGGATTCAGTTTTTCCCAAAAAAATAAAATAAAATAACAAATAACAACAAAAAATAAATATAAAATGTATACTATACATCATGATTAAATTATATTAATGAAATTATTTTAAAAAATAAATTTCAAAGAAATAATTAAAAATAATTTTATTTTATTATTAATTCCCATTTAATTTATATATATATATATATATATATATACTTATGTAAAATAAAACTCACAAAAAATGCATTTATACATAGTTTATATATCTTTTTTTTTAAATAGGTGTTAAAAATCATGGTGAAGACAAATGAAAGATGAACCAGAAAATTATGAACTCCATCTTCTTCATTGATTCAAATGTATCATGGTGAAGACAAATGAAAGATAAACTGGAAAATTATGAACTCCATCTTCTTCATTGATTCAAATGTGACGGCTCAATACAATGAATAATCACGTCTCTAAAACCCTAGCAGACTGATATTTAAGCTAAGGGAAAAATGAACTATCTAGAATAAGGACACTTGTTCTAATCTAAAGGAAAAAGACAAGATAAAAAGATGCTCATCTAATGGAGCAAAATGTAGCTAATCCATAGCTGTCAATTATAGTCGAGTCATGCAACGTGACAAAATGCTGGGAGCATGCACAACTCGTGGAGTGAGGATGCAGTGAAGCTGCATTTACTTCATGCAGTAACTCTTGACTTTTACCATGCTTCTTTAATAATTCTAACACTCCCCCGCAATTCGAACTTGGTTGAGTGATCACTTGCAGCTTATCTCTCAACTTAGTGAAGGATTGTTCAGTCAATGGTTTTGTAAAAATATCTGCAATCTGAAACTGACTTGGCACATGTTTAACCTCAATGTCTTTTGCTGCAACCTTCTCTCTAACAAAGTGGTAGTCCAATTCTACATGTTTTGTTCTACCATGCATAACAGGATTGGTTGCCATAGCCATGGCACTGAGGTTATCTATCCAGATAATTGGAGTTTTCTGAGGTGTGACATCAAGCTCTTTGAATAAACTGGAAATCCACAAAACTTCAGAAGTGACATGTGCTAGGCTTTTATATTCTGCTTCAGCACTGGATCTTGAAACAGAAGCCTGCTTCCTAGAACTCCTAGAAACCAAATTTCCTCTAACATAAACACAGAAGCCACTAGTGGATCTTCTGTCATCCAAATCAGCAGCCCAATCAGAATCACAGAAGCCAACCAAATCCAGATTATCAGACTTTGTGATTTTAAGACCAAAGGTTGTAGTTGCTGCAACATACTTCAAAATTCTATTAATTTCTTTCCAGTGATGATCATTAGGATTTGACATGTATTGACTCACTTTGTGAACAGCAAAAGCAATTTCTGGATGAGTGATTGTCAAATACTGTAATCCACCAACTATGCTTTTGTACATTGTGGCATCCATTGAGTTTTCAGATTGATTCCTTTTAAGAATGAGACTTGTTGACATTAGAGTACCGCAGCCTTTAGCATTAAACATTGAGGCTTTAGACAATAGGTCTTGTGCATACCTTTCTTGGGACAAAAACATCCCTTTTTTCTGATCTATAAATCTTCATTCCCAGAAAGTGATGGATTTGGCCAAGATCCTTCAAGGAGAAGCTTGTACTGAGTTGAGATATGACCTCTTCAATCTTAGAGTGATTGCTACATGTTACCAGAATGTCATCAACAGAGATTAAGAGTATAAGAATAGAGTTTTCTGACTTTCTGAAAAACAAAGCGTGATCAGCTTGTGAGCTATTGAACCCAACTTTGTGGAGAGTGTTTTTCACTTTAAGAAACCAGGCTCTGAAGGCTTGCTTTAAGCCATAAATTGCTTTGTTTAGCCTGCAAACCCCATTAGGATGAGCTTTGTGGTAGAAACCTGGTGGTTGTCTCATGAATATTTCTTCAGCCAGATCTTCATTCAAAAATGCATTATTAATATCCAGTTGTCTAACTGGCCAAGAGAAATGGACTGCTACGGTAAGGATGATTCTGATGGTGGAATGTTTCACAACAGGACTGAAAGTCTCTTTCAAGTCAAAGCCAGCTGCTTGTGAGTATCCTTGGGCTGTTGGGATCTGTGAGGATCTCGTTATGCACAAGTCACGAATTCAATAGCAAACGTAAACCTATGCGCAACGGATCTAAAGGTTTGAAGTAGAGAACTTACGGCTTAGAATTTATGTAGATCTGGTTGAACACGAACGGTTGAC
This sequence comes from Striga asiatica, assembly GCA_008636005.1. Classification (NCBI taxonomy): domain Eukaryota; kingdom Viridiplantae; phylum Streptophyta; class Magnoliopsida; order Lamiales; family Orobanchaceae; genus Striga; species Striga asiatica. The sequence continues at coordinate 173,549 of BKCP01005361.1, read as the reverse complement.
AGCAAATGATTGACCGCAAATCACGTCTTGGGTTGCACGAACAAGATCAGATCAAAACCGGATCAAACGGATGCAAACAAATTAAAACGGAACTTGCAGTCAGGGAGCTTCCGGCGGCGAGTGAGGGCGCGTGCGGCATCGGACGGCAGCGATCTCGGCGGCGATGGAAAGCCCTCGTCGAGACGGTCATCTGAGTATGCTGTGCGTCTCAATCGGACCTCCAGGTAGTTCTATAGGACAAAATATATTTTGTCTCGGTTTACCTATAGATCTTCTACTGTATTACTCAATACACCCTTCTTCAACTTGTACCAGTGGAGCAACAAGAAGAAGATAAAGCTCGAATGAGATCTAGAGAGAGAGAGAGAGAGGCGTGGGGCGTGTCTCACGTTAGAATAGGAATTATGTTCTCTTCTCATGAGCTTAATGATGTATATATACAGCTATAGTAGGGACCTTTAGGATATTAGGAAAAAGGGCTCCTTAATTAATTAGACTAACTGTGGGCCAAGCTCACTCCTCTAATTAATTAAATAATTTTAATGGGCCACCAACATTATATTATTGCACTCCTTTTTCCTATCCCAAATTACATTTGAGACTCCAATAATAATTACTCGATTTACCTCCCCACGTTTAAGATATAATGTCCATTAATTAATTCGATTACTGACAATCAAGAATTTATTAATTTATTATTATTTCACCGAAGCTAGCCCTCGTTCATCACATTCTTATTATGCCGGAACTTAATCCACCTGCAGAGTTTAGAATAACAATCCTACATGAACTCACTCTGGGGACATCATCAAACTAACGCACATGGTGACTGTAAATATCCTAACAACACATCCTATATTAATAATATTACCCAAAACAGTAGGAATATTAATCCAGCGAACTAAACCTCACCCATGTGAATCAAAGTAATATATACTATACATATTTGCCTGTTTAATATCTTACGGGTTAAGAGAACACAGTAATTAATCGAGGCCTAATTCATTTACGACGATCAGTATAAAATGAACTTCTCCTCTCTGGGATCCTGTTCAGAACATAAATGTACTAGTGCAACTAATCAGTCAAGACAAACTGTACAGTTGACACTACAACCGTTCGGATGGGGTGTTCATGTTCATCTAGGTTGTGAACAACTATTCTTGTTCGCAAGTGACTGATAGAGTGATCTTCGGTTTGTCCAATGACGACCCACCCTATCTAAGTGCAAAACAACAGAACGTAGAACTTGTTTAATCTAACACGATTCTCATTCATAAAGGGAAAATGTGAAATAACATGCAAAGCCAGGCTTTCAGTATATAACATTAACAATCTCCCACTTATACTTAAAGCTTTCGCTTTTACAGTATAGTCCTATCAATTCGTTATTCTAAAAGACCTATGTCGATCCTATTGCCATGCTCATGACTCCCATTCCTTCCACGTCTTTGACGAAGACCTTCCCTGGCAAACTCTTCATGAAAGAATCAGCTAGGTTGTCCTCTGACGCAATCTTGACAACATCAACGTCTCCTCTACCAACGATATCCCGAATCAGATGGTATTTGTGCTCTATGTGTTTGCTTGCCCTGTGGGCTCGAGGTTCTTTTGAGTTTGCTATTGCTCCACTGTTATCACAGTACACGGTAATACCACGTGGCAAACTCGGTATAACCTCTAAGTTTACTAAGAGGTTCTTGAGCCAAACTACCTCTTTCGCTGCCTCTAAGGCTGCTATGTACTCGGCTTCCATGGTGGAGTCTGCCATGCATTTCTGCTTAGCACTCCTCCATGAAATGTCTCCACTTTCCAAGGTAAACACATAACCTGAGGTTGACTTACATTCATTCCTATCTGACTGGAAATCGGAATCACTGTAACCCAGAGGTAACAAGCTGCAGTAAACTAACATGTACTCCTTAGTCTTTCTCAGGTACTTGAGTATATGCTTCACCGCAGACCAATGTTCCTGGCCCGGATTACTTTGATATCTAGCTACCATGCCAACGACGTAGCTAATATCCGGCCTAGTGCACAGCATTACATACATGAGACTTTCTACTGGCGAAGCATAAGGAACTGTCTTCATCTCCTCTATCTCCTTAGACGTCTTAGGAGACATCTCCTTAGATAGAGGTATTCCATGTCTGAAAGGTAACATACCTTTCTTGGAATCCTGCATGTTGAATCTGGCCAAGACAGTATCTATGTATGAAGACTTAGATAAGCACAACATTCTCTTCTTACGGTCTCGAATGAGCCTAATACCAAGAATGTGTCCTGCTTCACCTAAGTCCTTCATATCAAACTGCTTAGACAACCACACCTTTACGTATGATAACTCTTTCTTACTGTTTCCAATAAGCATTATGTCATCTACGTAAAGCACCAGAAACACCACCACGCTCCCACTGATTTTTTTGTAAACACAGTACTCATCCGAACATTGAGTGAACCCGTACGACTAGATCACCTCATCAAAACGGATGTTTTAAGATCTCGAAGCTTGCTTCAGTCCATAAATAGACCGATTAAGCTTACACACTAGATGCTCACGACCTTCAGCAATGAATCCCTCTGGTTGCTGCATATAGATGTCTTCCTGCAGGTTCCCATTAAGGAAAGTTTTCTTGACATCCATCTGCCAGACCTCATAGTCCATATGAGCGGTTACAGCCAAGAGAATCTGAATGGACTTAAGCATGGCTACTGGCGAAAAGGTCTCATCATAATCAATACCCTCGATCTGGGTATAACCTTTCGCAACAAGCCTAGCTTTAAGGGTTTGTGCCTTCCCATCCGATCCTCTCTTTTTCTTATAGATCCACTTACATCCAATGGGTCGTACCCCATCGAGTGGTTCTACAAGATCCCAGACCTGATTGGAGTCCATTGACCCCATTTCAGCTTTCATTGCAACATTCCATGAATCTGCATCTTTATCTTGGAGTGCCTCATCGTAAGTTCTTGGGTCCGATTCTAAACCTCTTGGAACTGAGTCCGATGACTCTCCAAGACCTATCTATCGGTCAGATAAATGAGAAACCCTCCCACTGCGACGAGGCACTGTCTGCACTTGTACACTCTCAGTGTGCCGTGTTGCAGTATTATGTGATGTATCTACTTGCGCATTCGGTGGGGAACCATCGACTTCACCCCTTAACTCCTCTAAGACTAATCTACTCACGGGCTTATGATTCATAATATAGTCTTCTTCCAAGAATCTAGCATTCGTCGAAACGATCACCTTTTGATCCCTGGGATTATAAAATAATCCACCTTTCGTTTCCTTGGGATGGCCAACGAAAACTCGTGCTTCCGAACCTTTTATCAATTTGCCAGGTTCGTGCACTAAAACGTGTGCAGGGCTACCCCAAACTCGAAACTATGAAAAACAGGGCTTGCGCCCTTTCCACATCTCATAAGGAGTAGTGTCAACTGACTTCGATGGAACCATGTTCAGAATATACGACGTTGTTTCCAATGCAAAACCCCAGAACGAATCTGGTAACCTCGAATAACTCATCATAGACCTAAATCTCCATAAGAGTCCTATTTCTTCGCTCTGCAACCCCGTTCTGCTGGGGCGTGCCGGGTGCAGTCAGTTGGGATTCAATTCCAGCTTCCGATAAGTATGTCCTGAACTCTCCAAAGAGGTATTCGCCACCTCGATCAGAACGAAGTGACTTGATACTTTTACCATGAAGCTTCTCCATAACTGCCCGATACTCCTTGAATTTCTCAAAGCATTCGGACTTGCGGTGCAACAGGTAAACGTACCCAAATCTCGAGTAATCATCTATAAAAGACACATAGTACTCGAAACCTCCTCTAGCCTGGATCGGCATAGGACCACACAAATCAGAATGAATCAGTCCTAGCACTTCTTGGCTCCTATACCCCTTTGCCGTAAATGGCCTATTGGCCATCTTGCCTTCCAGGTAGGACTCGTAAGTCGGATAGTGCTCTTCTAATGGACCGAGATGTCCACTGGCCACTAACTTTTGAATCCTCCTAAGGTTGATGTGCCCAAGTCTAAGGTGCCACAGATATGCTTGATTCATCTGCGAAGTCTCCTTCCTCTTATTAGATGTAGTTATGACATTATTCAATTCATTTTGTTGCACTATGGGAGAGTTTGGTTTGAGAACATATAAATTGCCAACTAATGAACCACAACATATGAAACGATTTTCAAAACAAATAATAACCATGTCATCAAACGAAACTGAAAAACCATCCATAACGAGTTTAGAAACTGAAACAAGATTCTTTTTAAAGCTAGGAACATAAAGGCAATTTCTCAAAACCAAACTACTACTATCAAACGATAAAGTAACTTCTTCCACTGCAACAGCCGCCACTTTCGTAGCATTGCCCATGTAGACGATGATCTCTCCCTCCCTAAGTTGCTTGATTTCCCGGAACCCCTGCAACGAATTGCAGACATGATCAGTGGCTCCAGTATCTACACATCAGGTTCTGGTAGATACAACCACTAAACATGTCTCTACACATTAACGAGGGGGTTACCTTTCTTGAGGAGAGGCCAGTCGACCTTCCAGTGTCCTAATTTATTGCACTTATGTCATCTTCCTTTCGGTTTCTTTGCCACAGCCTGAGGGCCGGTCGTGGGTAAACTGGAGCATCCTGTGCCTTCGCCTTTCCTGCAGAGTTCTTTCTCTTCTTGCCCTTGTGAGGCCTGGAAGGTCCAGCCTGCTCGGCGACTAACACCTGAGGTGAATAAGGCCTCCGCCGACTGTAGCTCTGCAAGCAGTTCTGGAAGAGCCATATGCATCTTGTGCATGTTGTAGTTCAATCGGAACTGATCAAAGCTCTTCGGAAGAGATTGGAGCATAATATCAACCTGGGTTTCCCCGTCAATATAACCTCCCATAACCTCAAGCTCATTGAGCTGCGCCATAACCATAAGGGCGTACTCCCTCACGGGTGTGCCCTCGGCCATGCGCGTACTCATCAGAGCACTCAAAGCCTCTTTCCTAGCAGTCCTAGACTGAGGTTCGAATAGATCCCTGAGATTGAGAAGTATATCTGCTGCAGTGTCCTTAGACTGATGCTGATGTTGAAGAACATTCGACATAGAAGCCAGAATGTAAGACTTCGCCATCTCATTAGCCTTCTTCCACCGAGCATACTCCTCTTTCTCCTGCTCAGGAGTATCAGCCGCCGGCTGTAACACCCCGCTTATCAGAGTAAATTTTTCGCAACTTTTATTTCGAAATTACTTATAACTCTTTCGAAATCTTTTTGCGAATAACTCGGAATGCTACTTAAACTCCTTCTTTTTAAAAATCTGTTTAACTTTAACTTTGTCTAATTATTTATTTTAGACATAACAAAACAGATTTATATATATACTTGCATTTAACTATATCATGTTCATATTTATGAAATGATAAAAACTTGAAATCTGAATTTATTTAAAATGCAAGTTCACATATTAATAAGCGTAGCGGAATTACTTAAAAACGTGAATAATTATACAGACTTATTTCATTTATTACAAATGTCCTTTGAAATGAGTACTCGACCATCACCACCACTTTATTTGCTCACACCTCCGGCCCGACCCTGTTACCTGAAAAACATAATGGGGGTGAGTACTGGTCCTTTTGTACCCCGTTAATACCCATACTAAAGTAAACATCAATAATAATACAATATCATGATCTTTGGTATATATATAATAACTGTAACTTAATCTGGCCGATATATTATCGGATACTTGTGCACAATCTGATGGATATTTCTAAGGCACGTATCGCCTCCATCAGAACTTAGGATATAATCTTCGAGACAAATTAATGCCTCCTCATCCCAAGCGTATAAACTTAAACTGTATACATACCTCGAACATGATAACAATATTATACTCAATGTAATACCCAGTCTGGGTCCCCACCTTTCTCCTTTGAAATCGTAAGTGTTGGTCTCGAGTAGCTAACTCTTCAAGCTACATAAAAATACGTAAACAAATATACTAAGTACTATGCTCGTATACTCGGATTTTCAACTCTTTCGGATAAATCATCCAAATCTTATAAAATCTTAATATTCTTGTTATGGTTCAAACTTTTCTTGATCTTTTACTCAATCAAATACTTACTCATATTATTTCTCCCAAATCTTATACATATGGCTTATACTCATTTTTCACTTGATTATCTCAAAAGTGAAAAATAACTCAAATCATACTAAACTTTTCATCATAATATTAATATGTGAGATTTACAACAATCTTTATAAAATTGTATACTCAACATATTAAACTAAAACTTGATCAAATTGCTCATTACTCATATAAAAAATTTTTTTTCTAAAAATTCCATTTTAAAACTCAACCATGTACTAAATACTCTTGCATATAAAATCATCTTGACATGTATGCCATATAAATATTTTAACTCGTTCATTTCTCAACATAAAATCATGAAATTTGGCAGTCATGTTCTTAACCCATATATAAGCATGTCGTAAAAATTTCATAATTTTATCATGCGTATATATCGAGTTATTAAAATTTTAAAGTCACAGCTGAAATAAAGAACATAAAATTCAACTTGCATGCTTAACTTCAAAAATTTATAACTCAAGCTATACTATGCCAAATGACATAATTCTTTCACCTATATACTCAGCACTTACACAAGAAATATCCATAATAAGCTTAACATATCAGGTTATGCATATCATGCTCAAATTCAAATCAAAATAGTACATATATAACATGTGATTGTGCTGGAAACAACTTATATTTTTTTTTTTTCATGCTTAAAATTTCTTTAAAAATTGAATATATATTTATGGCATGAAAATACATCAATATTCACTTACTATGACATATGATAAAAAGGTAGCATCTAACCTTCTTCAAGAAATTTGAAAATGGAACTTCGGAAGTTGATCTCAACTTATCTTCGTCAAGATTTCTCTCGATTTTTCTTCCTCACTTTATAGCTAAGACTTTGCTTATTTTTGTGTGAATTTCGAGTCTATGGTGATACCCCTTTATATAGGGTAGCAAAGGAGACAATATCACCTTCTTCACATCAATACTTCATCATAATAAACTCATTAGGGCCCTTGCCATTAATGCTTTTCTAAATCATGCACAAAGTTGAGTAAGCTTTGAAAAGTACTTGTAATGCATGATTCATCTTGTATATATCAAGACAAACTCTTCCATTTGACCAATCCTCCATTATGGGTCGAATTTTGATCCTAAATGGCTCATTTATTGCTTAAAAATATAATAAAAATGGTTATAAAAATAAATAAAGATAAAGAATAAAAATCATAACTTGTAAACTTCTCAATTCTATAGTCAATGCTTAGAAAGGCCCATCATGTGATCCTAATCTGATTTCCATGATAAAATTCGTGACTTAATGAAAAATTTCCAATTTACAGAACCGAATTCTGACTTAAAATGAACGGTTACCGAAAAATCGAAAATTCTAAAAATTTCAGATTTCCATCTTTTGCTTTTGGCCTTTTTCCTTTTTATGCTGAAAATTTTTAACTCTTATTAATGATCTTGAAACTTGTAAAAAGATACAAGAAAATAAATTTTTCGGAAACGAAATCGGACTTAATTATCGTCTACAACCGAACATCGAAAAACTCGAAACTTGCGAATATAATTTCGAATATACTCTTAATAATATAAATAGACCTTCTTGTCTAAATAACTTCTACTTAATCCTTATAACTTATCAAATCATATAAGTCACATAAAATACTTAGGCAATTTATAACATTTACTCGACTAACTCAATTTAATGAAAAACGATTCTGGTTTAACTTTAATGTCAAGCCAACTAAAAATTAAAATTCTAAGATATTTATTAAGGCTTGAAAATATAAAAGATCATTATTAATAAAATTAAAATAGTTCTAACTTAGAACTGAAATAATTACTTTTATTAATTACTGAATGGGATATTACACCGGCACCGCCTGGCAAGCATCAGTGATAGCAAACTTATAACCTTCAGCAGTCAACACTATGTCTAAGTTCCTCTTCCAATGAATGTAATTAGGACCAGTAAGCTGATTTTCTTTTAGAATGACAGACAACTGATTGAACGACATGATGAATATTCTGAGAATAATGCAAATAAATTTTACAGATTAAACACTTTTGAATTTAACTACTAATATTGATATCCTCAAAACAATATTAACTTAAATTCACCGACATCTATTACACCTTGTGAGAATGCATGCTACGAGGGTCGCCCTACAAACTCGCATTTTGTAAAAGAAGGGCTTTTCTAAGGCCCATTAATTTCCATAAGTCAAAACCAAATTCATGACGAACGAAATTAATAGTTGGTCTCCATTTGGCCATGCAATAGAATTCAGGGACCCCAAGGGGGGTTAATAAATTTAAACGCATTCTAAGTGAATCCCATTTCTCGGTCCTAAAGTCGTCAAATTTGATTATACGTCATCCGAGGGGAAGCTCGTACGCTCTCATAAGATTTCCTCTAACCGTTTAATTAGAAATTTGTCCTGGTAATTTCTTACAATTAATTTTAGCAATGTCATCCGAGGGGGAGCCCAGAACCGCAATTAATTAATTTACCGACAAATTAGAAATGGAGGCCTTAGGAATTTTACAATTAACTTTAATTTAAAATCCCTTATCAAACTTAGTATAATTTAATGAGGATTTTAACTATTTACACAATTCCAAATTAATCTATGTTAATGCAATAATTAATTAACATGCATATTAATTCATGCAATTCTAAATTAATCTATGTCAATGCAATAATTAATTAACATGTTCAATAATTTATGAAATTCTAAATTAATCCATGCCAGTGCAATATTAATTACATGCATAATTTATTGACACAATTCCAAATTAATCCTATGCATTACATAATTAATTAACATGCATAATTAATCTGCGTTTGAACACATCTTATCAAATAAAACCGTAAAAATTTGAACTTTATACAAAATGAATTAACCAAGTGCTCTGATACCACTTGTTGGGATCTGTGAGGACCTCGTTATGCACAAGTCGCGAATTCAATAGCAAACGTAAACCTATGCGCAGCGAATCTAAAGGTTTGACGTAGAGAACTTACGGCTTAAAATTTATGTAGATCTGGTTGACCACGAACGGTTGACCGCAAATGGTTGACCGCAAATCACTTCTTGGGTTGCACGAACAAGATCAGATCAAAACCGGATCAAACGGATGCAAACATATCAAAACATAACTTGCAGTCTGGGAGCTTCCGGCAGTGCGTGAGGGAGCGTGCGGCGTCAGACGGCGGGGAAGGAAAGCTCTCGTCGAGACGGTCGTCTGGGTATGTTGTGCGTCTCAATCGGACCTCCGGTTAGTTCTGTAGGACAAAATATATTTCGTCTCGGTTTACCAACAGATCTTCTACTGTATTACTCAATACACCCTTGTTCAACTTGTACCAGTGGGCAACAAGAAGAAGATAAAGCTCGAATGAGATCTAGAGAGAGAGGGAGGCGTGGGGCGTGTCTCAAGTTTAGAATAGGAATTCTGTTCTCTTCTCATGAGCTTAATGATGTATATATAGAGCTACAATAGAGACCCTTAGGAGATTAGAAAAATGGCTCCTTAATTAATTATACTAACTGTGGGCCAAGCCCACTTCTCTAATTAATTAAATAATATTAATGGGCCACCAACATTATATTATTGTACTCCTTTTTCCTATTCCAAATTACATTTGAGACTCCAATAATAATTACTCGATTTACCTCCCTAAGTTTAAAATATAATATCCATTAATTAATTCGATTACTGACAATCAAGAATTAATTAATTTATTATTATTTCACCGAAGCTAGCGCTCGTTCATCACGTTCTTATTATGCCAGAACTTAATCCACCTGCAGGGTTTAGCATAACAATCCTTCATGAACTCACTCCGGGGACATCATCAAACTAACGCACATGGTGACCGTAAATATCCTAACAGCACATCCTATATATAATAATATTATCCAAAACAGTAGGAATATTAATCCAGCGAACTGAACCTCACCCATGTGAATCAAAGTAATATATACTATATATATCTGTCTGTTTAATATCTTACGGGTTAAGAGAACGCTTTAATTAACTGAGGCCTAGTTCATTTACGACGATCAGCATAAAATGAACTTCTTCTCTCTGGGATCCTGTTCAATACATAAATGTACTAGTGCAACTAATCAATCAAGACAAACTGTACAGTTGATACTACAACCGTTCAGATGGGGTGTTCATGTCCATCTAGGTTGTGAACAACTATTCTTTTTCGCAAGTGCCTGATAGAGTGATCTTCGGTTCATCCTGGATATACTCGCGTTCTGTTGTCCACTGGGTATTTGTGCCTGAACTCCAATGACGACCCATCCTATCTAAGTGCAGAACAACAGAACGTAGAACTTGTTTAATCTAACATGATTCTCATTCATAAAAGGGCAAATGTGTAATAACATGCAAAACCAATCTTTCAGTATATAACACTAACATGGGCTACAAGTCTTGCCTTGTACCTGGAGATGGTACCATCAGAATTCCTTTTTAGCTTGAATATCCACCTACATCCCACTATGTTTTTATTAACAGGAGAATTTGTAAGAGTCCAGGTGTTGTTGTTAACAAGGGTATTCAACTCATCTGTCATAGCCTTTTTCCAATGAGATGACTGCAAAGCTTCATCAACAGATATTAGTTCTCTTTCCTCAATGGATACCATAAGGACTCTTGGCTTGTAAATGCCTGCTTTTCCTCTGGTGATCATATGATGCTGATTAGAGACTCTTGAAGATGTTGAGACATGGTCTGGAGATTTGTTCAACTCAATAGGTAGTTCTACAGCCAAGGGTATAGTGCTATGGGTAGATTGGCTATTCATTGATCGGGGAGTGTGTAAGGCTGTATTAGGAGAATGGTTAGGTGTAGAGTTTTGAGTGGCTTGAGTTGTATTTGTATCAGATTGATTTCTGGTGTGAAATGGAGATTGGTTTGGAATTATAGGAGGTAAGTTAACACAATGAGTTTGAAGATCATTAAGGTTATATGGTTTTTCACTTGTTTCCTTGGCATAAGGATATTCATTCTCATTAAAAAGAACATGCCTAGATATGATGATTTTTCTTGAAGGCAAGAGGATTTTATATCCTTTGTGAGAATTACTGAAACCTATAAAGGTTCCACCAATGGACCTTGGCTCTAGTTTGTGTTTATTAAATGGTCTTAACAAAGGGTATGCTAAACACCCAAAGGTTTTGAATCTACTGTAATCAGGTTGGTGATTGTACAAGACCTCCAAGGGACATGTAACATTAAGTGAAAAAAGCATCATCCCAAAATTTTAAAGGTAAAGAAGACTGAAGAAGAAGAGATAACCCCATTTCAGTGAGGTGTCTATGTTTTCTTTCAGCTGTTCCATTTTGTTGAGGTGTATGAGGACAAGAGATTCTATGTGTGATGCCATTGTTTTGAAGAAAAGATGTAAGGGATCTGAATTCACCTCCCCAATCACTCTGAAGAGTTTTGATTTTATGTCCAAACTGTGTTTCAGTCATGGCTTTAAAATGGAGGAAAACATCATGGACTTCTGATTTCAATTTCAAAAAATATATCCAAGCGAATTTTGTGTATTGGTCAACAAAAATGACATAGTAGGAATGTCCATTTCTAGACTTAATGGGAGAAGGACCCCATAAGTCTGAGTGGATTAACTCAAGAGGAGCATTGCATTGTGTTTTTGAGTCAGTGAAAGGCAATTTATGAATCTTAAAAACAGCACACACAGAAAATAAGGCATTATCTTTATTATCATCAAAAGGCCGATTACATGATTTTAAAACTTTCTTGACTACATCATTTTACAATGGCCTAGCCTTTTGTGCCATAAGTCTAAAACAGACTGATTCTTGAAACTACTAAAATAAACTGAAGGTTGAGGCAGAAAATTGTTGTTGTTTTTGGTTGGCTGAGAAGTTGTGTTTGATAGTTGAAACTGGTATAATCCTTAATTAAGTTCCCCTCGGAGTAGTGCTTCCTGAGTTACATGATCCTTCACAAAACAATGAAAAGGGTGAAATTCAAAGTAAACATTATTATCTGAGGCAAATTTTGGCACACTCAACAAATTTTTGGTGACACTGGGAACATGCAACAAATCTTTTAACAAGAAAATTCTATTGGATTGATGGTTTCAAAGGTGAGATTTACCGATATGAGTGATACTTTCTCCAGAACCATTTCCCATGTGCAGCTTGTTATCATCATTGTACTCACTTGACACACTGAGATTTGCAAAATCATTGGTGACATGATTTGTTGCACCACTGTCAGGATACCACTCATTTCTTTCACTTGAGGTTTCAGAAGAAGTGAAGTGTTGAGTGTGCATCATGTTGGCAGATGGACTGTTAAATGCTCTTGAAGAGTTTTCAGGTGTACTGCCCATGTAACCACTATCATATCTATACCAACATCTCTCAACTGTGTGTCCATTCACTCCACAAACTTGACACTGAATTTTTTATCTTGAAAACCTGCCTCCTCTTCCTCTATATTTCCTCTTCCACCTCTGCCCCTGAAGTTTTGGTTGAAGGGAGCTCTTGCACCTCTGTTACTTGGTTGGAAGTTTCTTGTGAAATCATGAGTAGTGACAACATTTGCCATAGGATATGAACCATCAGAGCTAACATGAGGGGTGCTAAGGCCAACAGATTCTAGTCTGGAATCAAAACTGAGAAGTAAGGCTTGCAAATCTATTATGGTCCATGGTTCAACTCTTGAAGTCACAATCACCATGATCGGGTTATACTCTTGCCCAATACCACTAATAAGATGCATGATTTGATCTTTTTCAGAGACTAGGTGACCAGCAGCAGCTAAAGCATCAAAAAGGGATTTCATCTTGCTTATGTACTCTTTCATGCTTAAAGACCTTTTTTAAACTTTGGACCTCCATTTTATACTGCATTATTCTAGCCAAAGATTGACTACTGAAATTCTTAAGCAGGGCAGACCAGATTTCTTGAGAAGAGTTGAGACGAACCATAAGAGGAAGAATACTGGTACCTAGAGATGAAAGAATCCAGGATGCAAGGAGATGATCTTGTCTTTGCCAAGAAGTAAAGTCTGGATTCTCAGTGATTTTCCCAGTGGTGTTTGCAGCTAGGAATCTTGAAGGTGGTTGGCTCGTGCCTTGAATGAATCCTTCCAGGACATATCTTTTAATGGCCATCTTAACTTGCTGTTTCCACACAAGGAAATTTCCATCATCAAGTTTTACTGTTACCAGTTGGTTGTTTGGTGAGATGAGTTGAAGGGAACTTGAGTTCCCTATGTTCATGGTGGAACTCGATTCTGACCTTTTTTTTTTTTTTTTTTNCATTTTTTATTTTTTTTTATAGAGAAAACAAAAGAAAAGGATGGATGGATCAGAAACAGGAATAAACCTGCTCTGATACCATGTTAAAAATCATGGTGAAGACAAATAAAAGATGAACCAAAAAATTATGAACTCCATCTTCTTCATTGATTCAAATGTGACGGCTCAATACAATGAATAATCACGTCTCTAAAACCCTAGCAGACTGATATTTAAGCTAAGGGAAAAATGAACTATCTAGAATGAGGACACATGTTCTAATCTAAAGGAAAAAGACAAGATAAAAAGATGCTCATCTAATGGTGCAAAATGTAGCTAAGCCATAGCTGTCAATTGGGGCCTTGATAGCTGAGTCATGCAACGTGACAAAATGTTGGGAGCATGCACAGCTCGTGGAGTGAGGATGTAGTGAAGCTGCATTTACTTCATGCAGTAACTCTTGACTTTTACCATGCTTCTTTAATAATTCTAACAATAGGCATATATTTTATATATTTATTCACAAATTGAATTATATTAAAAAAAAATAATATCCGACCATATATGCTTCAATTCAGGTCTTATTCATTCTCCATACCAAACACATCAATGAAAAAACTTGTTTACTTCATTTCCTTAATCATTTCATTCTCCAACTCATTTCATTTCTATCAAATTTCATTGTAGTATACCAATCATGCCATAAGTCGTTATTTCATTACTAGTACTACACTAGTGCTTCAAATATAAGTATAATTTTTAAAAATAAGTATTTTTATGGTAAAATTTAAAGAATTAAAAAAATTTATATATATTCATAATGTGAAATTATACTAAATGAATATATAAGAAAACGTAAATAACTGAAAGTGTTGTACTTATTAAAGTGGCACGAGTGTTTTGCACTAAATTTATGAATAATAATAATAATAATTATTTTAATTGTACATACAAAATAAATAAATAATTATATATATCTTTAAACAAAATTATTTAAATTAATTAAACTACAAAGTTGTGAAATGATATAATTTAATAAAATTATTATAATATAGATGATAATCCGTATAAGTGATATGCGTTATTTTAAATATAAATAGTAATATAGTTATCCAAAAAAGTATTTAAAAATTAAAATATTTTTTTTTATTATTTTTAATTTTAAATATAATTTTTTCAACAAACATCCATGTTATACACGGATATTGTACTACTTAATTAATAATGAATGATAGAGAACTCCATATTTTTGGAATGTTTCATATTTGGCAGACAGACACTCATACACATCCCAAACCATCAGAAGCAATATTAAACCAAAGAAATGAAAATTTCATGCCTAAATTGTAGATTCATCAACTATGGATGCACACTCATAAATCAACTCTTAAGCACAAAAATCTCACTCATACTTTTCTCACCCCACTTATAAACACAACCTTACTCTTACAAGTTACAACATCTACCAACCGCATGGAAATAAACCTTTAAAGCCATCCACTCACAACAGTAGACCTATAAAAACACACATCCCACTCTAAGCTAAAACCTGCAAAAACCCATCATTGCTNNNTTATAATCTTTCCCCTCATTTGAACCATGGTGAAAACGACAATCTCCTTAACAGCCCAAGATATTATCAAAGAAAACCCAATCACACTCTACTCCCCACAAAACCCGACCCCGACCCAGACGATATTCTTGTCCAACATCGACTTGGCCGTGACTTTCCCAGTCGAGACCGTCTTTTTCTACGAGGCTCCGCCAAATGGGGCCCACGGATCAACAGCCGATGTTGCCCGGAGGCTGAAGAGGGCAGTTGAAGAAGTGCTTTTGGTGCCTTACTATTTCATGGCCGGCCGGCTCAGCTTCAACGACGAGAGCAAGAGGGTCGAGCTCGTGTGCAACAATGCCGGGGCCCTGTTTGTGAGCGCAAAAACGGGACTTTCGCTCGAGGATCTCGGTTGTCTTTCCCAGCCGAACCCGACTTTTCACCAGTTTGTTCATCGGCCGGGGTTGTATAAAAGCCTTGCGGAAACTGCAGTTTTCACTATTCAGGCAAGCGGATTTCATTCTTGTTGACTATTGATCATAATCAGTTTCATGACTTCTTATATACTTGGTGAAGTGTTTGCAATACTTGGAAAAAAGAAATCATCGTTAGTTTTTGGTTAATTTTATAAAATAGTGCAATACTTATGTACTACACGGGTGGTTCATACAATAATTTCGTGTACAACATAAAATGAAAAAAAAAAAATGTTTATATATTTTGTTGAAGTTAGACAAATAAATAAGGAACAATATATAATAATTTATAATAAAAAATTAAGTGACGTAACAATACTATTTTAAATTCTAAAAGCTAATTTATATACATCGTTAATTTTATATATAATATCTTTGTCTAAAATAAAAAAGATAATGAAATAATATGGACAAATCACAAATTTTAGAAAGTAAAATTATATGTACATTATAGAAAAAAAATAATAAATTGATTTGTATAGAATAATTTAAATATAATAAATATGTGCATATATATATATATATGACAATCCCAACCTAAATCTTTTAGTATAAGAAAATAGTAATTCTTATTTGAGTCATAATAAAATAAAATAAACGATCAAATTCAATTCAAGATACCACTATATATACCAACTTGCGATTAATCAATGATATGCATATAACTCCAACTATATATACCAACTTGTGATTTCAATTGCTTTTCGGCTTCCATAACAAAAAATTATAAATAAAGTATATCAATATTTATTTAACTTTTCAACCCAAGACTCGTCAATTAATTAACTCCGACAGGTGACCATGTTCCGGTGCGGCGGGTTCGCCCTCGGTTTCTCCACGAACCACGCCATCCTCGACGGCAAGTCGGCCGCCCAAATGTTCCTCAATCTCGGTTCCGCCGCCCGTGGCCACGGCCTCCTGACCCCCCACATAAACCCTGACCGCACGCAATTCAAAGCACGCTCCCCACCCCAAATCCACTTCCCCCACCACGAGTACTCCTCATCAGCCCCGACCAAAACCACTTCCTTCACCTCCCGACACTGTACCTCCCCCATACTCGTCTTCTCCAACAATAACAATTACACCCACAAAGTCTTCCCCTTCCCCCCACAAACCCTAGCAACCCTCAAATCCAAGGCTGGGCCCGGAAAAAGCTCGACTTTCGACGTGCTCCTCGCCCACATCTGGCGAGCCCGCACAAGAGCAATGATGATGATGTCAGACGACGATGATGATGATGAGGAGATCACTACTGTTCTTTTCGCGGTTGACGTGCGGGAGAAAGTGGGCCCGCCGCCACTCGGGGATGATTTTGTCGGAAATGCGGTGATTACGGGTTTTGCTATGGCGGGAGCGCGGGATTTGGTGAAGGGGGGTTTGGGGTTCGGAGTTGGGGTGGTGAGGGAAGGGAGGGAGAGGGTGACGGGGGAGTACGTGGGGTCGGTGGTGGACTGGCTGGAGGTGTACGGAGGGGTGCCTAAAGGAGGGTTTTATGTGTCCGCGTGGCATAGGCTGGGGTTTGNAAATCAGGCGTTAAAAAGTTACTTTTTTTTTTTCTTACTATGACCAGTTAATAATATTTATTTATTTTGATTGAAGACGATGTCGGCTTCCAAAAGTACTGGTCCTTGCGCCTACCCGGGAGATGGCTAAGCAAGTTGAGAAAGAATTTAAAGAGCAGTGAATTTCTTTTTTAGCCATGTACAAATGGCTAATACAAATTTTAGTCATGTTTTGCAAAAAACACTTTTTTAGCCATTTTGGGATCTGAAAAGACCAAAATATCCTTACTACCTATTTTTACAAAAAAAAAAAAGCATAACAGAAACGATTTCTGGGACTAGAAATCGATTTCCGGTCCCAAAAATTGATTTCTGGTCCCATAAATGGTTTCTGGTCCAAGAAATACCAGAAATCCAATAAATGGTTTCTGGTTCCAAAAATCGATTTTCGGTCTCGGAAATCGATTTCTGAAACCAAAAATCGATTTCTGATCCCAGAAATTCAAGAAATTATTTCGGTCCCAGGAATCCCAGAAACGATTTCTGGGTTGTTTATGGACTCTAGAAATCCCCTAAATTCCAAAAACAACTTTTTGAATTATTTTTAGATCCCATAATGATTTCTTGTCAAGAAATCGATCCCAAAAAATGATTCTGGTTCAAATTTTATTTGTTTTATTATATAAGACATTGGATCATATATAAGACTGTTTTTTTTGACATTATTTGTCACTAAAATACTTGTGTATCTTATTGTATAGATGTCGTGTGAAAATGTTCGAATTGTGCATAGTTGATTTTGGGATGAGAATGTCTATAAAAATGGACAGACAGAGATGAACTTTATGCGTTTGAGGAGTTTGTCGTATGAAAACTTTTTAAATAGAGTTCATGACATTGTTTGTGATACACGTGTGAGTATCGATTTCACTTCTCGATAGCCAATGAATAGGAAGAGTTGGAAAAATGGAAAATTTCTTGTGAATATGACTTGCTCAATTTGGTCGAATTGTTCCAAATTGCTTGCACATTGTTATTATATGAGGGAGGTTGTACGAAAGAGTTAAAGGTCAACCTCATTATTTGGTAAATAATTTGTTTGTGGATGACACGATACGTGTCTGTGTCTTCCTCTCACTCACCTTACAAAATCGTATAAATATTTGTATGATATTTTTTTTCCAAATTTTAATGATATATAAATCTCAACTCACCATATACAGATAATCGCCACCAGTGTCCGTGTAAGCAAACAATGTGACAAAATTGTAGATATATCGATGCAGCGATCATTAAGCTTCACGTAGGTTGTTGTCATATATTAATGTTATTAACCATATTTGGCTCTAACATGCAGATAACAAATTAGGCAAACCCCAAATGTGCAACGTTTAGATATAAGATATCACTAGGTATAAAATAAACAAATACAACAGGGCCAAAATCCAAATGTATATCATCTATCCGATCCACCACACATTTAATTTAGAACAAGAGATGAGGCTTCTTATGACTGTACAGGTTTCATGGCTGAGATCATCATAAACAGTCTATTTCTGAAGCAAGTGAAGTTCACAAATCCGCTAGACGTACACAGACCCTCGAGTTCTGCCTCGCTTAAAAATACACGACTGCCTGACACTTGTGCAACACTCTGCACCCAAAATAACTAATTAATCAAACTATTACTGATAATAGGAGCAAACCATCAATTAAGACAACATTTTTGTCGACCTAAATTAAGAATGCTTTGGGGTTTCGATAAATACCTGACGCATAGGGGCACGTAGCGAAATATATGAAAGGGGACCGTATACTATGTACGTTGTGGCAACAAATATCCCTCCAGGTTCCAAAATACGGCTTATTTCTGCAACCTATTAAATCGTAAATAAAAAATATGACGAGTGATTATAATAAATTAGCACAAATGTACAAATCTGAAATTTAACAGGCAGATGCCCCTGCTTCCTTCTTTCATTTTTTCTTTTCCAATTTTATATCTAGTCGATACTTTATTTTCACTTAATTACTAGTTCGAGTGATAGGACGAATAGTGGGAACGGTAGTGGGTACCCAATAGAAAGTACCTCAGCTCAAGTAATTGTACATCTTTGTAACCTGCAAAAAGGGAAATAAATGAAACAACTGCAGATGAACTAATTGACAATTGATTTCATGACATAGAATTTTGAGGCAATGGCTATTTTACCTCGCGAATAGTGAAAAAGTTTCCCAGGGACTTGGACATTTTTTCGTCATTCCGTGACAAAACCGTTATGCATCCAGGGAATTCTCTTAAAATATCTCAGGGTTTTTGTGCATTCACTGCCACGTTAGCCAACATCACCTCACCTTATCATCGACATCAGTAAAGTTACAGACGTAAACAACGTCGTAGCCCAAATGCTTCAAATATCTACAGCATTATATTTCAAAAAATATATTTCAGGCAAAAATTAAAGCAATAAAATAAGTTGTTTTTTTGTAAATACACTAAAGCAATGAAAGACATTTCGAATTATACTTTAGCAAATATGGTCCGTCACTAACTTAATTATGTTCTGCAGTATCAACAAGAATCTTGCCATAAACATAATATGAGAACATTTAAAAGAAAAGCTGTAATTCCGACAACAAGCCCTGAAGCTACCGGCTATTATCCAAATATAAACGCCTCTAGCTACTCTTAATAAAAAAAGGGCCAAAACAAAGGCTGCAGATTACTTTACGTTAAGTTCACTCAAGTTCAACCACCACAAAGTTCACCGCTAATTATTGTCAAAATATGATTCACTATGAACAATCTGTTCAGAAAAATCTCATCTTCCAATTTGATACATACATTTAGGATTACCTAATGAAAACTTCCACATCTTACTCTAAACTCGGCAGGCTTACCACTTAACTGGCAAATTCATAGTCTTACAGATTCCCAAAAAAATGACTTTAGGGCACAATTAAAAATTCTAAATAAATTGTATCAGCCCATTAAACTTCCAAGCTTCAAGATGCTCCACTACACCAGAGGCTGCCAGTTATGAGGCTACAAACAAATAGAAATTCAGGAATACAAAGATACAGACAGATTTACAACTTATTAAAAACAGCATTGACTAAAATTCAATCTTTCAAAGCACCATAAACCATTTTCAGCAGGTAAAAAAAACACCAAAATGAAATAAAAAAAGGAAAGGACTTAATCAAGATAGCAAATCACAAGTCCAAAAACAAACACCACTCAAACAGCAAGTGCACATGTGATTATATCTGATGATTGTGAATTATGCATTTGACCATATTTTCACACTTTGCATGTGGTTAGTTCTATTAATTAGACTGTCAACGAAAGAGCACATGTAAACAACAAAAGGAAGCATCTTTGATGGAAATAACTAAAATGAGAATAAGGTTCTCCATATGCTCACACATGAAACACATCCTGAATAGTAATTCAGTGCATAACTCTTTTGAATTTAGCAATTAAACTTCTTCATTGGTTTCTTTCCTTCGCATTATTTTCTAAAAGGTAATATAGGTTTTTTCACCAACTTGAACTAAAATCTACAAAGAATTTTCAAACCCTTCAGCCATATTGCTGCTGATAGATTCGAACGCCATGTCGAAAATTCAAGTTCCTAGATTTCTAGAAATATTATCAGTAAAAAGCGAGCTACAGAGATCATCCCTACCAATTATCCTCACACAAAATACACAGATCTAATAAATCAAGGCTTTCAAAGATTACATCGGCATCCCCATCTCCACCTTTCCCCCTCAGCACCCACGCCCTCACCCACGACCCCAACCCTCGGCTCGTGTTGACGTTGCTCATCAATAACCTCAATTCCCCCGTAAACGAAAAAAAAAAAGATTAAACAAAGACCTTTATTCCTTACAGCCTAAAGATTATTATTAGATGGGGATGCCGCTGTACATCTAAAGAAAATCAGATTAAACAAAAAACCTTTGTACATCTAGAAAACTTGTCATCCAAAAGTCACCTTTTCCAAATATCTTTCGTGAAACTACAAACTTCGGTAGAAATACAACTAAATCAACTATTTACCTCGGTTGTTGATCCCTTCTTTGTCGGATTTTAGAGGGTGTCTCGCCAAAGTCCCAAATCTATAATACTCTTTGTCCGTCCAAGTACCCTTTGGGTGTGTTTGGTTCAAAGGAGGGGAAGGGAGGGGAGCAATTTTAATGGAGGGAAAGGAAGGGGAGGAGAGGTGATGTAAAATAATTTTACCTTGTTTGGATGGATTATTTAGGAGGGGAAGAGAAAGAAAATGGTAAACCTTGTTTTGTTAAAAACTTAAAAGAAGGAAAAATAAAATTAAAATGACAAATTTGCCCTTAATGAAATAAGATAAAAAATTAAAAACAATTGAAAGTAGGGACAAAATAGTATTTTGACATCAACTTATTACATTTCCCCTCCAAATCCCTCCAATTTTGGAGGGGAGGGAAAGTAAGGGAGGGAAGGGAAAATTACTTAAAATTTTCCTCTTCCTCCCCTCCTAATTTTCCAACCAAACAAAAGAAAAATAAAATTTTCCCTCCCCTTCCCTCCACTCCCCTCCAAATCCCTCAAACCAAACAATACCTTTGTTCGAACAGAAAATATAAGGGTCAGGAACCCTAATTCGAACAATAAAAATCCTAATTCGAACCAAAAAAGAGAGAGAAGTTGAATGTAGTACCTGATTTCATAGGCCGGAGCAGCTGCGGGGTTGCCGGCGTGGTCGATTCACCGGAGAAGATGGGATTGCCGGCGAGGAGCTGCGGAGCGGTCGATTTTTTGCCCGTGAGGAGCTGCGGAGCGGTCGAATTCAGATAAGAACGGCGCTGCCCGGAGGAATGGTCGAATTCGGAGAAGAATGGCGATTGTGAGAAGAACGCGATTGTAGTCGATGTTTTTTTTTTTTCTTTCACGATT
>BKCP01005361.1:122163-151442 GCA_008636005.1 Striga asiatica | reverse complement strand
TATGATATTTTTTCTTGGTAATATGTCGAAATAATTCTCTAATTTTCGGATAAAGAGTACATGCAATCTGATTTCGTTATCAATTTCCTACATTTGTGGAAACCAATTATAAAATCTAATAATATTTAATCTGATTTCGTTACCAATTTAATCTCACCTTTGATCTGCGTAATTCACTCTGATAATTATTAAGAGGCGCTAAAAAAATTGAGATTGAGATTGTTAGGCTGCGTAATTTATGCAAGATAATTATTAATTAGACAGTTATCTGTATTTTATTATCTTCACGCAAGATAAGCTTAGCATAAAAATAGGTTGCATAATTCATCACAATAATTAAATATTTGTACAGCGATTCAGCAAGTAATTCGGTTTTTCCAAAAATATTTGGATTGGAAATTTCAAATAATTAATTTTCGAGAGTTTTGTTTAAAAATAATTAATATCTAAGAATTTGGTTTCACGTGTGCAAAGTGATATGGGTTGAAAATTTCAAATCATTTATTCTTTAGAATCTATATATATTGAAAGAGAGAAGTAAATAAATCAAGTGAGGAAAGTTTTATAAAAATTGCAGTCAACCAATTTTACTTACTGAATATGGCAATCTCTTAAAAACGTGAATTTGGAATTCTCATTCCTTATAATGCGGTTGAATCAACCAATCAATTTGAAATTGTGATTCCATATTTAAAAACCCCAAAAATTTGAAATTGTGATTCCATATTTTACGTGAAAAAATCAACTAAAATTCCTAATAAGGGGCAGGTGTTACAACCTTATCAAAATCAATTTAATATCTTATCAAAATCAATCCTTCTTTATCGTTAACAATTTCAAGAATATTATCTTACCAAAATATTTCCATATTTTACGTGAAGATAATGGTGCAGATATCTCGCTGTATATATAAGGGTGTTGCGATGTTATACAAAATTATTGTTGAAATTAGCGCGTCATTGGCATCGCCGACGAGAGAGAGTGGACCGAAAGTGGTGAGGGGAGATCCGGGGAAGCCGTCGAAAATGCCGCAGATCGTGAGCCAGAGCCACGTAGCCCCACCATTGGCGTTAGCGATAGTTCACTCAAATTCACTCATGTCCTCTACAACCTCTCGCCAGCCGGTAACACTTTTCCCTAATTAACCCTAATTTGTTTCTGCTATTTTTAATTTTCGGCGTTAATTTCTATCGTGTGTATACAGAGCTATACGAGCAGGCCATTAAGTACGAGAAAGGATCCTTCATTACTTCCAGCGGTGCCATAGCCACACTTTCCGGCGCCAAGACCGACCGTTCCCCAAAGAACAAACGCGTCGTGAGAGATGAAACGACTGAGGATGAACTTTGGTGGGGAAAGTATGTGCACACTATCTCAATGATGCACCCTGTTTTTTTTTTAATTAATTTTTTATTTTTTAATCTTTAATTTTGCCGTATATGAAAATTAAAATTATATTTGTAGGGGTTCTCCAAATATTGAGATGNAATAATCTACTTTGATTCACTATTTTGCTTATTTGTGTTCCTTCAACTTTATTATTTTGCGTTATGTGCATTTGTTATATAGATATTGTTGAGAATGAAAATCTGAAACCATCCGTAGTAATATTGTTATTTTTTGTTATTTTTATCCTCTATGTCCACACCTTTGTGACTCTTTGAATGGTGCAAGTTTGGCCTTTTCCATCTTCTGTCCTATTTCCAATGTCCTTATCTATGATATCTAACCAACTATTTGTAATTTGAAATATCAATTTCTATTATATTACTCTGAATTCGGAATTTTTAGCTGATTTAATTAGTTAATAAAATATTATACTTCCTCCTATTTTTATTATTTGTTGTTTTGAGAAGCAACACGCTAATTAACAATTATTTTTGTTGTCAATATTAACCCTATTTAATGGATGTTATGGGAAACAATGAAGATGAGATATGAAGAGACACTGTGTATTAGATTGAGGGTTAAAATGAAAAATATGAACAAAATAGCGAAAATGATATTTATTTAATCAATGATCAATTAAGCCAGAGTGACAAATAATAAAAATAGGAGGCAGTATACTTTACAGCTTTTTCCATATTATATATAAAATATGTGTAACACATTTTTTTTCATTTAGGATGATGCGGATGAAGTGTCGACTCCTCTAAAGATCGCTGCTCAAAAAGAGTTTGTTTGTGACATTTCTGCCGCCAAAAGGAATCTTTGGGAGGAGCAAAGAAATTCGGAGGATGTTGTTCTTGCACTTGGGGCCCAATCGGTTTCTATGGATAAGGGGAAGTCGAAGATTGAAGAATAAATAATTTTAAGATTTGGCATCGAATTATATCATAGCACTTAATTATTTTTAAGTTTTTGAGATGGTTATTGCTATTTGGACACCATATTATTTCTATGTTTTCATGCAAGTTATTTCAATTTGGACACATTGTAGGTTTATTATTTACGATTTGGAAGGATTGATAATTATTAATAAATAAATATGCTAGCTGCTAGTTTTTTTATTTATGAATGTTTCTCAATTTGGGAGGAGCTAAGCAATTCTGAGGAGGTTGTTCTTGCCCTTGAGACACATTATGTTTCTAAGGATAAGGGGAAGTCGAAGATTGAAGTACGGTATTAATATGATAAACTAACAACTCATTTGTCGAACTGCCAGATAAATTATCATGTTATAAATAGATTCATCTGCTTCCATTTAACAGTTCTTTCTGATTTTAGGATTTCATTTAAGAGTCAAGGTCAGTCTTTTTGTATAAAAAGGTATAAAAATATTAGTAAATGTTATTTAACTAATCAAGTATAGTCGATATTAAAATGATATAGTACCAGCTCATTTGTCTAACTGCCTAAGTAAATTATCATATTATAAGTAGGTCCATCTTAGGATTCCATTTAAGTTCCAGCGGCACCAATTCCTTCTAATCTTAGGGTTCCATTTAAATGTGGAGGTCAATCTTTATCGTGCGTTGACATGTTCCTAAAGAAATCGGTTCTTAGTCACGCACGACCCCTTCTAATCTTAGGGTTCTATATAAGAGTGGAGGTCAATCCTTATCGTGTGTTGACATGTTCCTAAAGAAATTAGTTCTTAGTCATGCACGACCAATTATATGTCGTTGTTTCGCGTGTAAGTAATAGATAAGAACCGTGCATTGACATGTTCTTAAAAAAATCGGTTCTTAGTCACGACCAATTATATGTTGTTGTTACGCGTTGTTGACGGGCGTTTCCGGTCAACGGTCAAAAGATATATAATGAAAAGGTGATGAGGAAAAGACAAAGAAATACGATTTAATTATGGTTTTATTATCAAATCACTGGGTCGGCCTCTCGTACGAGGTCGGCACTTGTGATATCCTTACAAATTCTTATCGAGATTTATTACAAGTCTAGAGAGAGAAAGTAGAGAGAGAGTCTGAAAGTTGGAGATTCAACAACCTAAAATAAATGCTCAAGACTTCTATTTATAGGGTTCTTAAATGTGATACTGTTAGGGTACTGTTCGTGGGTTTTGTCGTACAGTAACTCGGCAAGACAGGCCAACGTTTCTTTGACTGATTGGGAGTGATTTTGGGATCTTCCAATCATTACCTGCAACGAATTTAATGTGTTGGCATGGGCTGCATTTAATGCGGACATACTCCTCGGCCGAGCTAGACGTCCTAGACCTGCAGGCTAGTCTGGGACGTCCCATCGGCAATCATTGGTTGACAAGTGGCCTTATTTAAATGCTTCTGGGATCTTTAACCGCTACGAGGGCCGAGGAGGTAGGGTCTCGAGCCGGGCTTTGACAGTCTGCCCACCTTCCGGTCTTCCAGACCCCATATCCTGAGCCGGTCGTCTCCCTAACGGGAGCGTCGAGGTGCCGACCTCGGGGTATGACGTTGTCCACCACTCCAGTTGACTTTGACTAATCCTCAAATCGGCACCTGCTAATTAACGTGGTAATCGACCCCACTGGCCGGGCCGGCCTCGCCCGGTTCCCGGTCTCTCGGATCGTTACCTTTATGGGAGCCCGATCTGGATATCAACATACAAGCCCCCGAGCTTGGGTGAGGCCTACCGTGTCCCTCCCGAGGTCGTTGTTAAATGCTTGAATCCGAGTCGGGTCCGTATGGATCATGCCGGGCTCGCTCTTGAGGTCGGCATTTCTACCATACTTGTGCGTGTTAGCGTCAGCAGCCGAAGGGACACGTCTTAATTGCATCCATATGCGGACGACACGTGGCGAATTCCCGACCAAGTGTTTGAACGGGCGTGTCGGTTGGCTTTCCCAGGACGCTTCGCCTTTTATTTGAATTTCAAATTTCAAAAGTCTACACACGTGTCCACACCTCGTTGGGAGACCTAATCTACATATACGGGATCTCGACAGATTTGCAGTACTTTTGCAGTCTCAGAGTTTGTATTCTCAAAACTTGTGTTCTCAGAGCTTTTGCGATCTTCTCGAGTCTTCCTTCGACGAATTCTTCGGTAATTCCTCAATCCCTTTCGCAAATTTTATCGTCTTCTCTTCTAATTTTCTTTCTTTTCGATGTCTTCACTCTCGAAATCCGCCGGCGACGTCGACTTTCCGGGTGAGGGCGGTAGTTCCTCCGGCGATGCGGCGGTTAAGGTCGAGAACTTGGCTTCTCACCCGCATTCTCCGGCCGTGGGCACTGTTTTCGCGGCGATTCCGATCTCTATGGTCCGGCCGGACCGCTCGAAGGCCGCGACCACCTCTGGTGGCGACGGCGCCGACGAGTCTTGCTCTCCTCTGGCTTCGTTGCGCGGGGACGAGGGCGCCGACCTGGATCGATGGACCGCCGCTGATGTGGACTCTGTTGACATCGACTTTCTGGACTCGGACTCTGACGTCGATCAAGATCTAGTGGACGAGACACTCCGGGGTGACACCGGAGGCCGGGAACGTGTTCCCATGGGATTAGGAGACGCGGCTACCGATGCCGCCCTTGAGGCCGCGACGGTACCTCCTCCCGGGTTTTGGCGTCGGCCCGAGCGAGTTTGGGCGACGCCGAGCCAGGCAACGGCCTGGAACACGGCGTCGGTCTTGGACAATGCCGACCTGGCCCAGCTAAGGGGGAAGTATAACTTCGGCCCCGGAGTCCGGATATTTGCGCCTTATCCCGAGGAGCGGATCCACTGTCCGCCGCCGGGCTGCATATGGGTTTACCATCATAGTATTTATTTAGGCCTTCAGTTTTCCCTGCCCGGCGCGCTCAATGACATTCTGAGCGGGCTCGAGGTCGGCATCAGCCAATACGTGCCGACGGTGTTTGCCCGGAGGTCGAGGAACCAATCGTTCGAGAAGCCGGGAAGGGCCTTGGCCACGCGGGCCCTCCGCTCGGCATCAATAGGGACCAAGGAGTTCGCCTTATCCCGGTGGACATGGGCCCTCTTCTCCTTGGCAGGGCCCGAACTCTCCACCTCGGCGCCCTTCTTCTTTTTGGCAGCGGCCTGATCCTCAGTGCTACCGCCAAGGGCGTCGTCGCCGGTTGGGCCCGGCTCTTCTCTAGCCCGGCGCCTCGTCAGGCGCGGCTCCGCTACAGGCATGCGTGGACCTTAGCGGACGGCAGGGTCGGCTTCGGGTGCCGTCGAGACGGTGGTGCCCGAGGTGCCCGAGGAGGTGGTGCGAGCAGCTCGGCTCTCCCTTATCGCTTGGACGCCAACCGCCCAAACCAGCGTTTCCCAGCTCTCTACCCCCTCGCTTATCCAGCATGCAGCGGGGACCATTTCTCGGGCACTGATCGAGCTCGTGCTCGCTGCCGATCGGTCGCAAAAGACTCTAGCCGACCACCGGAAGTTGGAAGCCGACCACGAGCTCTGCCGTGGAAAGATTGCTTCCCTGAACGCCAAGGCGAAGCGGACCTCAGAGCTGGAGAACCGTCTCTTGCTGGCGGAGGCCGAGGCGAGCAAGGCTGCCGAGAAAGAGCTTGAGGCCTCTCGGGCTGCGGCTAGGATGGCCGAGGAGCTGAGGAGGGAGAAGGCGGCCTGGACTGCTAGAGAGTTTGAGCTGGGGGAGCAGCATGCCAAGGCACTGAGCGAGGAGGTGGACCGTCATGTGGCCGAGCTCGGTAAGCTCCAGGCTCACGTCGTCAGCCTCCAGAAACAGCTCGAGGCGCATACTGCCCAGCTCGAAGCGCAGACCGCCGAGGGAACTTCGGAGGATGGCCACCCCCGCATCGCTTCGTCTGCCTACGTACCCGGAGATCCAGGAGCTGTTCAGCAAGGATATAGTGGCCGACATGGACTCCGGGGTCGGCTATAACCTCTTCTGACTCTTCCAACGACTTGACTCCGGTCTGCTCACCTTGGAGGACTTTCGCGAGATAATGCGAGCGAAAATCTCCAAGCATGGGTTAGATGCCGAGTTTGAGGGACTGGTGTGCGAGGTGGATAAGGAAGAGGCCGCGCTGGTTCGTCGGCAGAGAGGCTCGGCTGATGACGAGATCGTTGGCCTTGCCAACTTAGGCGTGACGCCTCCCGACGAGATGTGTCTGAAGCCGGGCGAAGTCCTCTCCGACTACACGCCCTTCTTGCTGCCGACCAGGCCGACCCCTCTCGAATATTGCGAGGGGCGCACGATCATGAAGCCGGAACTTCAGGTGCAGCCGAGGGCGAGAGCGGGGCCGACCAAGATGAGGGGGCCCCTCATGGCGCCGACAAGGCCAGCGACGCTTCCAACCCGTCTCCTTGCAGCTAGTTTCCCTTTTATGGCCTGCGAGCCATTTTTTACGACCGCCTGTGGTCTTTTTTTGAAAAACTTGACTGGTGTCGACTAGACGTTTTGTATCGCAAATATATTTAAGTTGTTTTGAAGGAATGTTATTTTTAATTTGTTTGAATGAATGGTGTTTTTATGCTTTTGCATTTGCAATTTTTAATTATCCCAAGTATGGTTTGAGTGCCGAGTTTTGCACTTACCATTTGGACAGCCGAGCCCCGTGGTTGGGTTCGGCGCTTTTTATTTACTTGGCCGAGCCTCGAGATTGGGTTTGGCTCGTTCTGTTTGCCCGCCCGAGCCTCGAAATCGGGCTCGGTACTTTTTATTTACTCGACCGAGCCTCGAGATCGGGCTCGGCTCTTTTTATTTACTTGACGCATTTCCTGTCTGATTTATTCATTGGATCGGTCGATGGTTTGGCCATGTCGAGCTTCGCGTTCGAGCCCGTCGTTCATTCCTTACATTGACGACTGTGGCCTTACCGGGCTACTTTGCTGAGCCAGGCTCTTGCCGGCCTAGCCATCGTACTGACCCGACCTGCACATAAATATGTGGTAGCTTACCAGACCGGTCTCGCGTTCGGACTCGGTGGTATTATTGGCCTGACTGGGCTTCCTAGTTGAGCCCAGCTAGTGCCGACTAAGTCATCATACTGATCCTAGCCAACACTTCGTTTCTTACGTTAATTACGCCGCTTCGACTCGATCTGTACTTACTGAAAACATATGCAAACAAGAAAAAATTACATAAAATTACATATTTGTACAAGGCTTTATAGCTTTTTTTTTATTTTTATTTTTTTTACAAGATATTGCTATAAGAGACTACTCTGAATTTACTGGTAAAATTTTTTCAAAAATGTCGAATTCCATGGGTAATTGTGGGGGGTGCCGTCCAGGTGTTCGAGACGGTAGGCCCCGTGGGGAAGGACCTCGCTGATCTTGTAGGGTCCCCCCCACTTCGGCTTGAGTGGTCCGGGATCAGGCCCCGTTACCCTTTTTAGCACCAAGTCGCCGACCTGGTAAGAGCGTGACTTAACTTGGGAATTGATGTACCTCTCACTTCGCCTCTTGTACGCCGCGTTCCTGAGCTCGGCTTGTGACCGGTGTTCGTCTACCAGGTCGAGGTTCGCTCTCAGCGACTCGGAGTTGGATTCTTCTTCGAAGTGGGTTACCCGAAAGGTCGGGGCGCCGAGCTCCACGGGTATCATTGCTTCTGTCCCGTATGCCAATGAGAACGGTGTTTCCCCGGTGGACGATCTGGCCGTGGTGCGGTATAACCAGAGCACGTTCTGGAGTTCTTCCGGTCAGGCCCCTTTTGCGGCTTCAAGCCGGACTTTAAGCCCTTGTTTGATTATCTTGTTTACAGCTTCGACCTGGCCGTTAGATTGAGGATGGTAGGGTGTCGAGAAGAAGTGTTTGATGTCGTATTTATCGCAAAATGCTTCTAATTTCTTCCCTTCGAATTGTCTCCCGTTGTCAGTGATTATTGAGTTCGGCACCCCGAAACGACATATGATGGACTTCCATAGGAAATCGATCATTTTCTGTTCCGTAACGGTGGCGAGAGGCTCGGCTTCTGCCCATTTCGTGAAGTAGTCCACGGCGACGACCGAATACTTTACTCCACCTTTTCCGGTAGGTAGGGGGCCGATTAGGTCGACTCCCCACTTAGCGAACGGCCACGGGCTGAAGATCGATTTCAAGGGATGGGACGGTTGGATGATGTTAGGTGCAAAAGTTTGGCATTTTGCGCATCTCCGGGCCATATCCAAGGCGTCTTTCTTCAGGCTTGGCCAATAATAGCCTTGCCTGAGGACTTTGTGAGCAAGGGCGTACTCTCCGGAGTGGTTTCCACAATCTCCCTCGTGAATCTCTTTGAGTACGTACTCGGTGCCTTTCTCGTCTATGTACTTGAGCAAAGGTGTCGAGTACCCCCTCTTGAACAGTTCACCGGCCATGATCGTAAACCGAGCTGACCGGGTCCGGAGCTGTCTGGCCTCTTTCGGGTCAGACGGCAACGCCCCGGTCTCGAGATACGACCGGATTGGAACCATCCAGCTAGGTTGCTCTTCGTCTCCATCGACCTGGCTGGCACTTAGGATCGAAGTGTTGAGCACCGATGGTTTTTCCTTGTGGCCGACTTGAACATATTCGACGCTCTCTACCCCGGCACTTGAGGCAAGGCCGGCCAAGGCGTCGGCCTGTGCGTTCTCTGTTCGGGGAATGTGCTCTACCCGGGTCCAGAGTTTGGCCAACTTTTTCTTCACTAGTCCCAGGTAGGGAACTAGCCTTGGCTCTTTGACCTCGAATTCCCTGGAGACTTGCTTGACCATCAGCATTGAGTCGGAGTATATGGTGAGGTCGGTCAGGCTCATGGCCTCGGCCAAAGCGAGCCCGGATAGCAATGACTCGTATTCGGCCTCGTTGTTGGTCGCCGGGAAGAGGTATTGGATCGAATGGCAGAAGAGCTTCTTTTGGGGATCCACGATGATGACCCCTCCGTCTGCTCGTTCGGCAGTGGAGGATCCATCCACGTACATCACCCAAGGCTCCTCGCCTTTCTCTTCTTTGACTCCCGGTGTGAACTCGGCTATGAAGTCCGATAGTACCTGCCCCTTCATTGTTGTTCGGGGTCGGTAGTGGATGTCGTACTGTCCTAACTCCACTGCCCATTTCACCATCCGGCCCGAAGTATCCGGCCGGTGTAAGATCTGCCTTAGTGGATAGGCTGTGAGGATGGTGATTGAATATTCCAAGAAGTACGGTCTCAGTTTCCGAGCTGCGGTTACTAAGGCGATGGCAAGTTTTTCCATCGGGAGGTATCGCAGCTCGGCATCGTGTAGGGCCTTGCTTACATAGTAGACCGGGTATTGGTTTGAGTCCTCTTCCCGGATCAGGGCGGCACTTACAGCCACCTCGGATATTCCCATGTATAGATAGAGCATCTCACCTGGGCGGGGTTTCTACATTGTTGGAGCCTGGCTGAGGGTCTCCTTGATGACTTCTAGTGCCCGTTGACAGTCGGGAGTCCATTCAAACTTGTGAGTTTTCCTGATGGCATCAAAAAAGGGTTTGCAACGATCGGTTGATTTGGAAATGAATCGGCTCAAGGGTTTGCAACTGCTTTGATTTTTTCGGGATTTGCGTCGATACCGTGCTGGCTGACGATGTATCCCAAAAATTTTCCCGAACTGACGCCGAAAGTACATTTCTTCGGGTTTAATTTCATCGAGTAATCACGTAAAATAGAAAACATTTTATTGAGATCGTTTATGTGATCAGACGCATACACAGACATAACTAGCATATCATCTACATATACTTTCATGCTTACACCTATCAAACTAGCAAACATCTTATTAACTAGGTGCTGGTAGGTGGCCCCGGTGTTTTTAAGTCCGAACGGCATCATGGTGTAGCAGTAGAGACCGCGTGCCGAGTAGAAAGAGGTATGTTCTTCATCGTCTAGATGCATGGGAATTTGATTATAGCCGGAGTATGCGTCCATAAAGCTCATCAGCTCGTGCCCCGAGGTAGTGTCGACCATGTAATCGATGTGGGGCAGGGGGTAACTGTCTTTGGGGCACGCCTTGTTCAGGTCAGAGAAGTCGATGCACAAGCGCCATGTCCCGCTGCTTTTCTTCACGAGGACCGGATTGGCTACCCAGGTCGGATACCGGACCTCGCGGATGTATTCATTATCCTTGAGCTTGATCACCTCTTCTTCCAAAGCTTGTTGTCGGTCTGGGCCGAGCTTCCTTCGCTTTTGCACGACCGGCTTGACCGTGGGGTCGACCTGCAACCGGTGGCAGGCGACCTGCGGGTCGATGCCGACCATGTCTTCATGAGTCCATGCGAAGACATCCGCATTTTTTCGGAGGAATTTGATCAGCTCGGCTTTTAACGGTCCCGGCAGCTTGCTCCCAATTCTCAACTGCTTCTGGCAAGTTTGTTCATCGATGAAGATGACTTCAAGTTCATCCATAGGCTCGGCCCTTTTTGTCCCCCGTTTCTCCTCATATTGGGTTCGGGGGTCGAGCTCATCTTCCTCTGTGACCGGCTCTTTGCCGGCCCTTCTACTCCTGTCTAGGTCTGGGTCGGCCCCGGGCCCTTCCTCTGCCTGGCCGGTACTGCCGTCAGTTGAGGGGAGCGGACCTATCCGGTTTTCCGGCATGCGGTCGTCCCCCCCACCTAGGTGAACCAGTTCGGCACTCGTGCCCGGGTCAGCTGTCGCTTCCGTCTCCGTTCCCGATCCTCGACAGATCAAGCCGGCACTTAACGCAGCCGGATGGTTGTGTGCTGGCTTTGGAGCAGCCTCCGGTTCGGCCTCTTTCGCCTCGGTGCCGGCGAGGGGGTCTGCTGCATTTATCTCCGCTCGCGGGATAGTTAGGACGCATTCCCGCGCCTCCCTTTGATCCCCTCGGTGGATCCCCTCTCCAACCGAGGTCGGGAATTTGAGGGAATGGTGAAATATGGAGACGGCGGCCTTCAGCTTGTAGAGGGCCGTCCTTCCCAGAATGGCGTTATATTCACTCGGGCAGTCCAGATCTTGAAGGTTTCGAGAATTCTCTTCGTGGACTGCCCCTTCTCTCCGAACCGGATTGTTAAGGTGACTTGGCCGACGGGGGCCGTTGTATGTTCATTGAAGCCTTGGATCCGTTCGCGACAGGGCTGTACTTCCCTCTTGTCGATCCCCATCTTCTTGAAAGTATCATAGTAGAGGATGCTCGCGTAAGCCCCGGTGTCGTCCATGACGCGATGGATCTTTATCGCCATGATCGGCATCGTGATCACCAAGGCGTCAGAGTGAGGGTGGTCGAACAGAAAGGCATCTTCATCGGTGAAGGAGATTTTATTTGGGGTTGGCTCTGACGCCGGCCTGCTATCGGCGTGCATCACCCTCTGTCCTGCGTAATAGGCTTGTCGGGCATAGGCCTTGGTCTGCCTCCTGGAAAGGAGGGATTCACCTCGGCTGGTGTTGACGCGCCGAGTTGGGTAGTCTGCTTGGTCGGATCCTGGGCGCAGGGACCGGTCTCTCTTCCTGCCCCTTGAGGTGCCGGCCTCGTCTTGGTGGGCGGGGCAGAAGGTCATGATCTCGTGTGGGCCGCCCTGCTGCGGCTTCTTCCTTCGGGGGTTCTTGTCGGCATCCTCGTCACTGTCTGGGCCTTCTTCAAAACGGCCTCCCTTCTTTCTCTTTTCGCCTGAGTGGGTGAACCTCTTGAGCTGCGGATCATCGATCAACTTAAACAGTGCAGAGATCAGATTCCTGCACTGGTTGGTGTTGTGCCCATGTGCCTTGTGGTAGGTGCAGTAGCGGGTTTTGTTCACCTTGTCTTTGTCAGTGAACATCGGCTTTGGGTCCGGCAGTAGTCCCTTCGCCTTGATCTCTTCATAAATTGCTGCAGCACCCACGGAGAAGACGCTCTGGTAGCTTTCTTTCAGCTCTTCGGCCTTTTGTCTCCGCAGGGCTCGAACCTCAGCGAACGATTTACTCGGCTTCCCTGACTTTTCCTCCTTGACTTTGCTCTTGGCCGGCACGGTATCGAAGGTTGGGATAGACGAGGACTCCTCCGCCATGATGTAATCCTGGGCTCGGGTAAGGAACTCCTGATAAGTGGTCGGCTTGTTCTAACACAGGGACCATTTAAATAACGTCTTCGGTCTTAGGCCGCCCTGAGCGGTGATCAATAGTGCGTCAGGGTGGCACCGCTCCATGTTTTGAACTCGGTCGTTGAACCGAGCGATGTAATCTTTCAGACTTTCATCCTCTCCTTGGACGATATTAGCAATAGATTTCTTGGGGGACAAACCCATCTGGGACCCGATGAAGTGTGATCGGAATCCCGACCTGAGCTGTCCCCATGAGGAGATGGAATGAGGGTACAGGGAATGGTACCACCTTTGTGCTTTCGGCCCCAGCGTTAAAGAGAACATACGACAGCGCAGGGCGTCTGTTGCACCGTGCATATCCATCCAAGAGGTGTACAGGCCGATGTGGGAGTCGAGATCCGAACTCCCATCGTAGAGGCCGAGCTGCGACACCTTTATCTTCTTCGGGACGGCTTCCTGTAAGATGTCGGGGGAGAGAGCTGAAGCGTTGTCCGCAACTCGGGGAGTCGGCCACGCGTAAGATTGCGGATAGGGAGGGAGCAATAGCTCACTCCTGGAGGGGTGCCGGCCCTCCAGTTCGGCGATTCTGCGCTTAAGGGCCGCGACCTCGTCAGTGTCGAGCCCTATGGCTTTGCCTCGTTCGATGACCTCCCGGAGGTCGTGATTGGCCTGGCTCTTGTCACCCAGGCGCTGGTGGACAGGACGGCGGACGATTTGGTGGCTGTGCTCCGGACGGCTTTCACCCGTCTGTTCGGTAGGTGCCCGCCTGGTGCTTTTCTCACGGCGGTTTCGGGCCTCAAGGTTGGGTGATTGGGCCGTAGTTTTGGATCTCGTCGGGTTATTCTTCTGCCCCCCGACCCCTTTTTCTGAGGTATGAAGTAGGGTGTTGTCGAGTTTTCCGTGGGGACCGCAGTGTTCGTCCCGGCCGCCTGGCTTGCGAGCGCCTTTGCGAAGACCCCCTCGAGGGCCTTGAGGACGTCAGGGTGCTGCATGGCCGCGGCGAAAGTGGGAACTGGCGGGACAGGGGCTATGGACCCTTGCTGAGCTCGGTGGGAGGTCTCCCTGCCGTTGTGTCTGCGAGACTGGGAGTCGGACTGCTGGGTGGAGTCATCGTGGCCTGACGAAGCCATTTTGAGTAGTTTTCGGAAGCGAAAAGTGGGAAAAAGATGAATGCGATGTGGAGTTCCACAAGATCGAAAAATTGACACCAAGTAACTTATGGGGCCCTTCTTCTAACGCAAAATGTTGACGGGCGTTTCCGATCAACGGTCAAAAGATATATAATGAAAAGGTGATGAGGAAAAGACAAAGAAATACGATTTAATTATGGTTTTATTATCAGATCACTGGGTCGGCCTCTCGTACGAGGTCGGCACTTGTCATATCCTTACAAATTCTTACCGAGATTTATTACAAGTCTAGAGAGAGAAAGTAGAGAGAGAGTCTGAAAGTTGGAGATTCAACAACCTAAAATAAATGTTCAAGACTTCTATTTATAGGGTTCTTAAATGTGATACTGTTAGGGTACTGTTCGTGGGTCTTGTCGTACAGTAACTCGGCAAGACAGGCCGGCGTTTCTCTGACTGATTGGGAGTGATTTTGAGATCTTCCAATCATTACCTGCAACGCATTTAATGTTGGCATGGGCCACATTTAATGCGGTCATGCTCCTCGGCCGAGCTAGACGTCCTAGACCTGCAGGCTAGTCTGGGACGTCCCATCGGCAATCATTGGTTGACAAGTGACCTTATTTAATTGCTTCCGGGATCTTTAACCCTTACGAGGGCCAAGGAGGTAGGGTCCCGAGCCGGACTTTGACAGTCTGCCCGTCCTCCGGTCTTCCAGACCCCATATCCTGAGTCGGTCGGCTCCCTAACGGGAGCGCCGAGTTGCGGACCTCGGGGTATGACGTTGTCCGCCACTCCAGTTGACTTTGACTAATCCTCAGATCGGCACCTGCTAATTGACGTTGTAACCGGCCCCACTGGCCGGGCCGGCCTCGCCCGGTTCCCGGTCTCTCGGATCGTTACCTTTATGGGAGCCCGATCTGGATATCAACACGCGTGTAAGTAATAGATAAAGAAGAGTCAGGGTCAGCCTTTATCGTACGTTGACATGTTTTTAACGAAATCAATTTTTAGTCAGATACAATTATATGTCGTTTGTTTCGCGTGTAAGTAAAAGAAAATAGTTAAAAATATTAGTTTGTGGAACAACGAGTTGCCCAGTTATCAAACAAATAATGTTGATTATTTTTTTTCATGAGGATCATTTTGTTATTTGACAATTTCCCTTACGAATTATCACTCTTTTATTTATTAGTACATTTTAATTTATAATATTCCCCAAAATAAATACAGTTCATGCATCGCACGGGTTACGTAGTAGTTGAGAGAAAAACAATTGATGGTATATCCTCTGCATAGATCCGTAATGATGAACAAATGTGTAAAATGTTAAGCATCTTTTATCAATTCAATCCCATAAAACTCTTTCTTTTACACATCTTGGTGATACAAGAAAAGCAATTGATGGTATATCCTCTGCATAGATCCATAATGATGAACAAATGTGTAAAATGTTAAGCATCTTTTATCAATTCAATCCCATAAAACTCTTTCTTTTACACATCTTGATTTCTCACTTCATACAATATCTCAATCGTAATTCTACAATGATAAATACTTATTAATAATAAATACCGTAAATCTAGTTTTTAATGAACCACATGTTTCTCATTTACTTTTAATTAATGTTATACTTTCACGTTTTTAATTCAATCCCACAAAACTCTTCCTTTTACACATCTTATGATCTTAATGCATCATTTCATCCAAAATCTCAATTTTACTTTTACAATAATAAACATTTATATTAATAATAAATACTGTAAGCCTAATTTTTAATGGGGAATTTTTTGTACAAGGCCCAACTTTTTTAAATTGAATCAATCTAAGGTCTTAATTTTATTCTTTCAATATAAAAGACTTATATTTTAGAATATTCCCAATTTGAGGCTCACCCATTCAATATAAAACTTACATTTTAAAATATTCTCAATTTAAGGCTCATTCATTGTTCTATGACTCAACTAACTTTACTTTTTGACATAGATATGTGAACCAACTTAACTTTATTTTATGATATTGTTATGTGAATAAAAATATCTTTTAATTTATATTTTACGTACTTGCAATAAAAAATAATTAATATCTTTAGAAAAATTTCCTTAATAAGAAATGAAACTAGATAAGTTATATTTATGCAAAAGCCTAATAATGATTATTTTAAAAAAATTAGTAAGTGAATTTGAAAAATATGTAATGAAAATACTATTTTTATTAATAACCTAGATATGTAATAAAACTAAAAAGTAATATTTAAATACTCCGTACAAAATTATATCTTTTTTAGCCAACAATCGCACTGTAGCGCCTCGTTCGTTTATTAGATTTTTTTGAATATTATATTATTATTTAATTTATTCTTTTGTTTTATATTATTTGCTCGTTTATTTGATTTCTCGAGTGTATTGCTTTATTTGTCTATCTATTTGAGTTTGTTTAGCTTGGGTCGTTTGCCGTTAATTTCAATAATATTACTTAGTTGTCCTCGTCTAAATAATCAATTAATTAAATAATTTTTGTAGATGTTCTCGTTTACTTAAATTATTTTTAAAATTATAATTTTCCATCGTCAATTGAGGGTTCGTTCGTAAATCCTTGGTGCATTTATGTAGATATTTCGGGCTTTTTCCAAGCTAGACTTGAGATCGATATTCGGCCTATTTTGGCTATTTATTTCGGCTCGTTTGGAAATAAATTAAAACGGGCCCAATTATCTTCAAGCAAACCCTATTAAATCGGGCTTTTTTTTTATTTTATCTCGTCCGCAAACCTTTTCGCACCCAATCCCTCATCTCCTTCCTCTTCAATTTCCCGTCGTCTCCCCTCCCTTCTCGGCAGAGACGAGCATCAACTATCCCAGCGAGTTCGAACTCACTCCGACCGGTGAGATTTTATCCCTGTCCGGCGATTTACCGAGCACGCCATCACGAGACCGAACCTTGAGCAGCAGCGGCAGCCTTTCGGGCCCGTGCGGGAAGAGCAGCGGCACCGCGTCGATCGTCCTCGGCACCCGACCTTGTCCGACGAGCCGAAGCCCCTGTCCGCGGCTGAAGGAGACCCTCGGAGCCGAGAACCGCTTAACCGAGTCCTTGCTCTTTTCTTAAGCCGAGAGAGGTATTTTAGCCAACCGAGCTCTTTTCTTTTTATGTTCGTGTTGCTGAGGGTTAAGTTGAGACGAAAACGTGATTAATCATGTTTTAACTTAGATGAAATGAAGAAGAATGAGTACTATTTCATGTGCGTTTGGCCAAATTGTTAAGTGATTAATATGCTGAACATTATGAGGTTATTATGCTAAAATTGGAGTGTTTTTAGATGCCTCCAGATCAGTTTAAATTGGCCTAAGCATGTTTTATATGATGGAGATATAGTAGGAAGAAAATGAGAAAGTTCTGAAGGATTTTTGGTGTGTTATATGGCCTCAGTTTGTTATATTACTGAATCTCTGTTATATGTAAGTTTACCATGCTTACAGTGAAGTATTATATACATTTCATATCACTTTTTAAAGCCTGGCATGAGTGGTTTAAGGTTTGAGAAAATGAAGAAGTTATAAGTTAGGTTGATATGTTTTGAACCTTGTTGTTTTGCCATGCTTTGCATTTGTTGTTGTCGTGCCTTTAACATATATTCTAAATGTATAAATTATTATATCAATTACTTTAACATTTGAATGTTTTAAATTACAAAAATATTCTTAAAATTTTTTTTATATGTATAATTTCACAGTAAAATTAATATATATAATTAAAAATATAATAAACTCTGTCCAATCGTGCACAACTACTAATTCGACCGGTCAACCACTGAACCACATATTACCTTAAATTAAACCGTACAAACTACCGCTGGAACAACGATGTATCTGGCTGACCCCCAACCTAAAAGATTCGTGTCTATTGGCCCCTCTTGGAGAAAACAGCAGAATCGACTTATCTTGGTCGAAAGCTCAGGTGCGTATGGGTTTTATTTGAAAATCGTTTATTTCTGTTTTTCATGGAAACTTCTCTCCAACTTTAATTGATATGGAAGGGATTAGAAACAATTTGCTTGTTATAGATAATTATCTGGGTTCTGTCCACTTCAATAAGCCTATCCACCAGAGAAATCTAAGGAAGTCTCAAATTCGTGGAGTGTGTGTAATGTTTATGCAGTTTTTAGCCCCCTTTTTCTTGATTTTAATACTTGTAATTTCTGAAGAAAAAAAAAATCTCATGTTTAGCTTCTATATAGCTGCGTGAAATACTGTAAGAAACTTCATTAAGCTGCTTTTTTTGGGGGGATGTTATTGTCATTTGGGTGTATACTGATCATCTTTATTTTTCCTGTTCTCGTATTTCAGTTTGTGATGCTCAGTTTGAGGTATTCTCTGGCTACCGTTGGTGTAGGGTTGGATATAGCTCGACTCGGGAAAAACCGGTATCCCTGTAGAGTGGTACGCATAATTTGGGATATATAATACAGCTCTGTCTCTCTCTCTCTCTCTCTCTGGCTCTATGTGTGCAATCTTTATTGGAAGGGTTGGATTATAATGTGATAATTGCTATGAATACCTGCAAATTGATTGTCCTGTTTCTTCTTGTGTGTTTCAGCTAATTGTCACCTCAAGGTGCTCGCTAATTGATATTTTTGTTTAGGAATGTGGTGCTAAAGGTCCTCGACCAAGGTACCCTCGTGTATGGAAAACCAAAAAGAAAATAGGGACCATTTCAAAATCCCTGAAGCTCGTTGAATGTGTAAGCTCCATTATCCAGCTGTGTCAATGTCTAATTCTAGAGTAAAAAGTGGCAGATGATTACAAAACGCTATTTAGGCTGACTTGATTACTAATCTACAGTTGCCGTTTTTAAAATATTATTGTACTTGCATTTTTCTTACGAAATGCCCTTTTATTGTGGGTGAAATTATAAATAGATGAGGGTATTTGTAGTATTGGAAAATAGCTAGGGTTTCTTTTGGATCAGGCTAAATCCCAGGGTATTTATGCTCGAATTTGTTCCCTTTGCTCGAGAATGATGCCTTGAATAAGAACTTTTAATTTATTTCTACTATCCTTACTAGATTAAGGGATTATCAAATGTGAAAGAGGAAGTGTATGGTGCTCTTGATTCCTTCATTGCCTGGGAATTAGAGTTTCCGTTGATTACAGTGAAGAAAGCTATAAAAAGCCTCGAGCATGAAAAGGAGTGGAAAAGGATAATTCAGGTACACACGCACACAAATCCTCGTTGTATATTTATTTTTCGTTAATTTAGATTGAATATAAGTGATATTATCTTGCACATTGCATAAGACAGGTGACAAAATGGATGCTAAGCAAGGGACAAGGAAGAACTATGGGAAGCTATTACATTTTGCTGAATGCTTTGGCTGAGGATGGGCGGGTTGATGAGGCTGAGGAACTTTGGCAAACATTGTTTTCTCAGAACTTGGAAAGTATGCCGCGTATGTTCTTCGAAAAAATGATTTCTGTGTACAGTCAAAAGGAAATGCATGACAAGATGTTTGAGGTATAACATTCCCTTCTTTCAGTCATCCATTGTCTGATGATACATGCATATGATAACAATGTTGCATATTATATACTCTTTCCTTTTTCTAATCTAACACTTTCACTTCTTTTCTCAGTTGGAAATTGGCCTTGCTCTTTCTTTCTTTATTTCTTTTCTTTTTCTTTGTTTCTCCCAATCTGTGGAGGACATTTCATATTTATTATCTGGATTTTGATAGGAGCTGTCTTGAAACATGTGATATATTTTAGGGACACCTTGAATTGTGGCCTGATTCCTCATAGGAGCCACTGTCTTCCAAAATTATAGATACGCCTTTGACTTCAATTTCTCTTTCTGTAAATTGCATCCTCAAGAGAGGTTATTAGCTACAATCCTCAGGAGGGTGTTTAACTTTGAAAAAAACCAGAGTTTATTTAATTTGCTATAACTCAGGGGTCACCCGTTTCTATTTTGGGGATTAATTACACAATGACCTTCTGAGTTTTAGTCTAATTATTAAAAATAAAAAAGAATATTGAAAATACAAATACATTGAGGTTTGCATTTAGTTAACAGGTTAGTCCCTTTTAACCCCCCTCTCGAGTGTGCACTTTTTGTAGGGTAGGTAAAGCATCTAGGGGTTTAATTTAAGAAGATTAATGGAATTTTTGTAATTAAGCTAAAGACCAAGTGTATTTTCCATCTTTAACCTATTTTAACATTTTTCTTTGTTTACTGCTCATATTGTCACTCAAACATGCCGTGACCTGTAGATATTTGCGGACATGGAAGAGCTTGGAATCCGGCCAACCGTGTCAATAGTCACCATGGTCGGTGATGTTTTCAAGAAGCTCGACATGTTGGACAAATACAAGAGATTACGGAAAAAATATCCCCCACCCAAATGGGAATACCGGTACATCAAGGGTAAGCGCGTGAAAGTAAAGATGCAGTATAATGATCAAAACGAGATTGTCAGTAGTGAGGTAAAGGGTTCTGATGTGGTCGATGGTGGTGAGTCATCGAAACTGCATGAGAATGGTGAGGTAAGTGATGGTGATTGTGCTGAGGAGGATAAATTGTATATGCCTGAGAATGTTGATTCCAATGTAACAGATTGAGTATTTTGTGTTATCATTTGTGGCTTCCAATTTATTTTTGCAGTTTTTTTTTTTCTTTCTTTTTTTCTTTTCATTTTTGCAAATTTATTGCAGTTGTCCTGATTGCAATAATATTATGAGCTCTACTCATTAGTAATATGTTGTAAATTTGAATTTGAATATGCTTATGAGTTCTACCTTGTGTTCCGCACTCACTTTCTCTTTTATCTTTTCTTCCCCACCCCCTCCCCCCCTACTCTATTTATATTGGACTTGTTTTAGTATCTAAGCTCATCTCTTTCCTTTCTTTCTTTATCCTCGTTCTTTTGCCAGGTGCCAAATTTATAGCTTTTCTTTTTCTTCTTCTTTATTTCTTTTGTTCTTTCCTTTCCTGATGGAGTGCTAGATCTAGGATAAAATTGCTCTTTCAGCTGCATAATATGACAACGTCAAGGCAAATTTTGGATGACAATTCCTTGCATCGACATTTCACGAATTCGACATTGTGCATGTCAGAAGTATCACACCACTCGGGGAGATTAATTAGTCTTGCATATCCAAGACTTGTTTATAAAGTTTTTTTGGTTTTGATTTTTTTTTTTTTTTGTTAATCATAATTATAGTTCTAAAAAAGTTGGTAGAGTTAAGTTTAAGTAGAATTTTGAGTTTCTATTAAAATGAAATGATTAGAGTTGATTTGATGTAAAAATAGAAGTAGATGATTGAAAGTGATGATTAGTCAAAATTATGTGAGTGCATTAATAATAAATTAAAATTGATGTAATGTGTATAGATGAATAATTGATATTATTTAATAATATTAATAATATTGATGATAGTGGTGTTGACTTAAATTTGAGTTAAAATTGATTTTTTTTTTCAGAAAAAAACTTATAAACAAGAACCCACTTAGCTTTTTATCCCGGTCCGAATTTTATCTTGAGGGCCACGGTCATAGCTACCAAGCACAAGATATCCCAGGATTCCTGAGGTAATCTTATCTAATCTTGTGAAACAAACAAGCCCCAGAATGTAATGAAAGTAAAAGAGAGAGGAAAACAATAAAGAAAAATGTAAGATGATGGTAAAAAACAGCAGATGCTGGATATCTCACGCGCAGACTTGTTGAAGTAGTTCAACACATTGTTGTACGTCAAACAGATTGTGGCACCGTTCGTGGTATTTCTGTGAGTCCTCGAAATGGAATGGCCAATTTTTCCGATTCGGTAGTATTCTTGCATCACTTGGATTATCAAGGGTATCGAACACTGGTGAGAGGATAATATTATCTTGAGAAAATTATCTTGTCTACAACCCTATATCATTTTATTAGGGTTAATTGCTATTTAAACCTTCATCTTTCAGCTTTTGTCAATTTAATCCAAATTTTTGGATGATTGCAATATAATCTTGACCTTGTTGTAATTTTGCAAAACGAGCCTTAAATTCGTCAGATGTCCGAAAAATGCCAGCGTGTCCGGCTAGTTATACCTATTTGGAACTTGCAGTTTACTGAGTGTGACTACATTAAATACGTGGAATTGTTAAAAAAAAAAATAAAGAACAACATTTTCAAGAATGAAAAGATTAACCCAAAATTCCCAAATCAAAATTCAAACCCCGTCCTCGCCACGTAAGTCTCCCGTCACTGTACCCTATCCAATTCTTAAGCCTCTCCCCGATCCATTATCACCCCTACGAAATCCTCCCGCCTGCCGCCTCCTTTCAGTGCTCGACGGCGGCGACGACGATGACCACCAATTTGGCTGAGTTAAGATGTACGCCGACGTGGTTGTAATCGGGGTCACCCATGTCTAGATTCCAGAGCACGTCGAGCTCCACGGTGAGGAGGTGGTTTTTTTTATTCCCATCTGTGGCAGTGCTCGTCCGGCCAAGGTGCCCTGCCGCGTAGGCTTTCCAGATCCAGGCGGAAGGGACGACGACAAAGGCCATGTCGTGGCCGGGGAGCACGCTTCGGTCTGGGACGACTATACTGATAACATGAATTCGGTCAAGAATGAGCAATCCAGACGGAAAGGGGATGAGGCTGGAGAAGAACGCCCAGCGGTGCTGTTGGTGAGGAGGGTCGCGCCGGCATCTTCCACCCTGGTGGTGTAGGCGATGAGGAGCTTTTGGCCGGGGAAGGTGAACTGGACGACCGTGTACGTTCTAGGAGGTGGAGATTTTTTTTGCCTTTTTTTTATTTTTATTTTGTTTTATTAAATTGGTGATTAGGATAAGTGTCTCATTTAATCAAGGGCACATTTTTATAATCTCTAATTTGTTGATTGGTTTAATTTGGGGCACATTTTCAAA
The DNA here is from genome assembly GCA_008636005.1 of Striga asiatica. Taxonomy (NCBI): domain Eukaryota; kingdom Viridiplantae; phylum Streptophyta; class Magnoliopsida; order Lamiales; family Orobanchaceae; genus Striga; species Striga asiatica. Next base: position 129,062 of record BKCP01005361.1, on the reverse strand, counting down.
ATTCTGATTGAGGTGGATTTTTTATTTTATTTTTTTCCTACCTTGTTAATTACACATATGAGCCATGTTATCGCCACAAAGGTTTTCCAGTCATAAAAAGTTGTCGCTCAGCAAACAGATAGTCCAACTTGAATATAACCAGCCGGACACGTCGTCATTTTTTGAACGTCCGACGAATTTAAGCTTCATTTTTCAAAAGTACGACAAGGTCAAAATTATATTGCAATTATCCAAAAGTTTGGATTAAATTGCCAAAAGTTAAAAGATCAAGATTTAAATAGCAGATAGCCCTTTTTTATTATAAATATACACTAGTACAGAGCCCGTGCGATGCACGGGGTGTACAATTTTAAGGCTATTTATCCAGACTTATAATTATATACATGAATACAGAAAAATGTATGGGATATATATAGTACGTGACCCGTGCGAGGCACGGGATATATTTATTTGAGGAATACTATATTATAAGATGCAATATTCAATAAAAGTTTTATAATACGCAGGAAAATTATACAATAAGATAGTATTCGATAAACAAACAATCATATATTATTAAAGACCACCTTGTACACAACATTATTAGTTTGATTTTCCATACAATAATAATAAGATTTTTTGTAAAAAGATAAGAAGGAATTTTCAATCTACACAAACTTTAAACATTAGATGTATTTACGTAAATCAATGACTATATAGACAACTAAACCCTTCAATTTAGGTTTGACATCTACTTTATTATGGGTGACGTAAAATAAGGATTTAATTTTGACCGATTAAATCTTTATTCATAGGCTTGACATATAAAACTGATTTGATGGGATTTTCTTAACTAAACCGATGCCATGGGATAAAATAAATCTATACTTACTTTTGACTTTTCCAGCAAAGGTAAAAAAATCGGTTCTGATTTTTATCACATAACAAATCTTTAATGCCAAGCCTATAAATACCAAAACAAATCTGTAATTAATATCATTCTATTTCCAGCAAACATTAATTACCTTTGACTTTTCTGCCTACTATTTCTAGTAAATAGGATGACTTTTTATATAAGTATAGATTTCATATAATGCAAAGACTGAGATCATAAAAAAGAATCTTAAAAACTGAAACAATATATTTGCATAATTTAAAGCCATTAAGAAATCGATCTCTAAACCAGATTTGATTTTCAGAATATGTTTTTTCATTTCGAATTCCATACAAAATGGAATTCTTTCCAACCAATAGATGTCATAGCAAATATTAACTCTTAACTATTAGACTATTAGTACATACCGAGTAAATTGTGTACTGATTTTAGGAAGTTAAAATGATTCATGTTAGGTAATTTTACATTTTATGCATGTTGAACGGTGGATTTTAAATATTGTTTCATAGAATGTAAAAGTGTATTATATTATTTTTATGAGATGTTGAATTTAAAAATTAATAGAATTATTCTTCATAGGAATTTTAAATGTAACAATATTCTTTGGTATACACTACTAATAAAATCTATATTTAAAGTTTATATTTATTTTTTTACCGGAAAAAGTTTCTTAATTTAAGGAATCATATATCTTCAATCAGTCCACATCTATATACATTCTTCACAATTTTAAATCTTGAATTTGATGAGAATTCGTATCTATGAGTGCAAAATATGGTTTAACAAATTAATTTTTTATTATTATTCCAGCCATACTTCTTTATACGATTTTTTGTGAAAATACAAAAGTAAATTCTTAATTTTAAATCAGCCGTACATTAAAGAGTACAAATTTGTTGAAATTACAAAAGTAGTTTTTTATTTTTAAACAGACGTAAATTTAAATCAGTCATAAAAAAGTAATATTTGTTTACCATTTAAATATTAAATCAGCCATAATTAATGTTGTTTGTTTTAGTTGTCACGATTTTCTCCAAACTAAATTAACTGCCATGATTTAAGGGCAACATTTAATGCTGCTCTATTTTTAAGAGACATTAAATGTATTTGGCGGGAAAAACTTACTAAAAGTGTTAAATGATTAATCTTTTAATATAATGATAGATTCCATATATAATATTTAGCAAAATAACCAAATTCACCATTTTATTTGTACAAATACGAGAGGTGGCAGTGTTTATATAATTGTATTATATATGGATAATGGCGATATAATGGAATTGATGATGAAATTTAATGTGCAATTAAAAAGGCCATGTTTCTCTCTGTGAAATCCGCTCGGTGCTCGCCGACGACAATGGTTCCGGTGGGTAAGATGAAACCGATGCTTCCTTTTTGCGTTCCAACAAGGGAAATTGATCATCGTCAGGGGTCCTGTCGAGGTGAAATCTTCCATGGAGAAGGGAAATTGGTTTTGTATTGGGACCAGGGCGTTGTCCCCGAGCATGTTCACAATGTTGTTCTATTTTTCATTGTCCAGTTAAGCTTGGGGATGGCGGCCCCAATTAAGCTAGGGGAAGGTGGCGTCGTCTAAGGTTCCGATGCAGGACTTGATCGCGGCCTAGGAGGGGGGTGGGCCGGGGTCCTCGAATTCGATTTCGCCGGCATCAGGGAAATTAGTGTTTTTCAGATTTTTTTAATTAATAAACTCCATCAGTTAGGGTTGAAGGAATGTATATTTTTTGTTTAGAAACTGATGAGTTTTTGTAACTATTTGGCATGAGTTTTTGTAACTATTTGGTAGATAATTAGTAAAGGTGCTGATAAAATAACGAATCGTATTAATGCAAATATTTTCAGAGCACAAGGCATGTATGTAAATTAGCCTATTATCTTTGTTAGGCATTGTTACTGTTGTGGCTCAAATGACCTAGCTAACGGATGGCCCAATAATAAGTTTTCCTTGAGGCCCAATTTATTGACCCTATCTACTTGGCAGCCACTTCATACCTGACTCAATTGCTTTCCCCTCCTTTCTCTTTTCTCTTCCCTGCACGTAACATTCGAGTGAGATGGATTTTTGAATTATGCTCTTATCACTTGCGGGATTATTTCAATTGTAAGGATTTCCGATTCTTTCTTAACGTTCAAACCCCTTTCTTTTTGTCTTTAAAACTGATCCCTGGGGACTAAGAAAAATAAAAAGAGATGAGTTTCACTCTAAGAACTTGAATTTGCCCTTCAGATTCTATGTGAATCTAATTTTATTCTTTGAGGGTGAGCCGAGGCTTTCTTTTCTTCTATGTGAGTGAATCGGAAGACTGAAACCAAGGTCATTTACTTTTTGTGAGTGAACTTAGTTTCTTCCTCTTTGTGAGTAGGGTTTGGGAACTTGACGGGTAACATCGAAGCTTTGTGCAAAGGTGTGGTGTGCTACTGGAAATAGACGTGTCGGTGAATGTGTTGTCAGGTTGAAGCTAGTATCTAAGTTGTAATCTGGTGGGCATTTTGCATTAGGCCTGAGCTTGTTATACATCAACCAAGCGCTCTGATTTCGTCTCTAAAAACGGTGATTTTGTTCTCTTACGGTTTGTATTTATTTCAGTCAATTACTATTGCGAACAATTTATTTGTTATCTACTTTTCTGTTGTAGATATCTACTAGTTGCTTTTCGGGACTGATTGTTGCTGTGCGGGCTCGTTTCATTATTGTTCGAGCTCATGGAATTGCTATTCGGGTCCCTTAATTGTTTGCCCGGACAAACCGGGTGTTGTACGGTTTATTAGTTGCTGTTCAAGACTCACCGAGTGTTGTTCGGTACCACCGGGTGCTATTCGAGACCTACCAACTGCATTTAGGACCAATCAGAGCCAGCCCAGGTCTAGCGAGACGAGCTGGATGACCATTCAAAAGTGGTATCAGAGCCTGGCTCTTGTCAGGTTGTCTGCTCGCCGCCACAAGTAAGACGAGTTCCTTTCCTTAGGGCTCACTTTGGTAAATTAGTTGTAACGCCCCACTTTGATTTCAAAGAAATTCCGGACTTCCAGAAAAATCAGAATAATTTTTTCAAATTTATTTCAAACATTTGTGGCGTTACTCATATATTTCAAATTACTTCAACGGCATAACATCAACTTCATAACATAAATCATCTAACTCCCAAAACGGGATTCATAAATCCATAAATCCTCAATTCCCAAATCGGGCTCCCAAAACAAAACTCAAATTTGCAAGAAATAACAATGTCAACGGGGCATCTCCCCAATAGTGGTAACGCAAAACACTTCGACCGGCTTGAAATCAGCTTGTCTCCCTCTTCCTCGCCGGTAGAACGCAGCGTTCCTGCACAGAACTCTCACACCGGAGGGGTTTTCCGGTGAAGAGCCTCCGATGCTTAAGTCAGTATGTGTTTGTTCAATTTTCCAAAGTAAAGAATGGATAAATCGTAAGTCACAAGAAAAGACCCACTCCCATATATATAGGAGTGAGATACCTGCCCTAAAAACTGCCCGGCTTTGGTGAGCTGTCTTGCCCCTACTGCCCGTCCGTACACACATAGTGTGTGTGTGTGTCAGAGATGTCAGGGGTGGCTTTCGCCACTATCACTCTGCACCAATATATTCTCGCCACGTGTCCCTCTAAGCTGAGGGAGATTATTCCTCTGCGCAGGCCGTTGGGATCTTCCAACGTCATCCACGCGCCTTCTTGCGTTCACGCCACGCTCTAGACTGCTCTTTACCTGTTGAGTGCTCGATCTCCTCCCCTTTGGTCGATCCTCGATCAGTTCTGCTATTCTGCTCGATCTCCTCCCTTCTGGTCGATCCTCGACCAGTTCTGCTATTCTGCTCGATCTTCTTCTTTTTGGTCGATCATCCTTCTACCAATCCGGTTTTCTCCATTTCGAGGTTGCTTGACCGATGATGCAAACCGGTCCATTCCTCAATTATATAATATCCCATATCAAATAGTATCTCAATACTTCATAAATTCTCAGAGTTCGATAATTCATAAATCATAAATAGTCATAAATATAGCAGAAGCATAATCAATAAATAACCGGTCTCATAGACCGATTACCACTCGCTTAACTCCGCCGTTGTACCCGCATTGCATAACCTGAAACGTTAGTTTCAGGTGGGGATGAGCACAGTTGGAAATCGTAGTGCTCACCACTATGCAGTAAACATTAATCAATATATAAGAACAGTAATCATAAATAAGTCACGTATGGTCGCAGCATGTATACGAATCAATTAATTATTCCATCTCCTATCCCAGGGTCAACCCTCATGTGCACACCTACGCATAGACTATTGCTGATACTCGATTCGAATTCCAAAACCTACGAGTTGGTCTTACAACGATGCCCAGCCAGTAGAAGTAATCCACCCCGCCGACCAAGACCTACGAATTGGTCTTACAAACGTGGATCACCAGCCGAGGGCCCATGCCCCGGTCTTACGGCCATACATAAATAAAGGAGACTACCCATCGGGTACGTTCTATAGCTATGTGGATAACCGTTCGACGGCCTGTACAGCTCACATCGAAGGCTACATGGTTCACATGTATTCATTGATCATACCACAAATTTTACATTTATAACATTTACAGCATTGCGAATTTTAGAATAACAACCCATCTGGTTGACGTGATAATCACAAGTACGGGGGCTGAGGTTCAACACCTCAAAGAACCTACATTAAGTCAAGATACTAAGATCAACATCCTATCTTGACTTATAAAGGAAAACACAATCAGACTCAGCCGAACTTGATTCGACTAAGTTGGTCGTGAAGTCTTGTGGACTTTGGAACTCTTGGACTTAGACTCGACCAAACCATATATTGGAGTTCACACAATTTCAAATAAATGAGAATCAAAACAAGTCTCAAGAACAACAAGTGAACCGGTTTATAGCTTTTAACACAAAAACTACATTTTTGAAAGTACCAATCGATATATCACATAATCAGGTTGGTCACGTTGCCGAATGAGTTAGGTTATGAAATTTTAACTAAAACTTCACCTCCCAGAACTTAGTAAAACCACCAAGTTTCAGCCCCAAACTCAAAAGACACAATTTTATAAAATTCAAACAAGTTAACAGCAAAAACGAGCAAGAATTTAAAACCTAACATAACGAATGATTCAGCCTTTGAAATTTTTTTCCATGGAACGTCAGCATATGAAAAACAACATATAAAAATCTCAGCTTTAAACACTTAACATGCGAATTAATAAAATTCTAATAACAATCTGTAGCTTTCTAATTTTCATCAAAGCTGAACCCATATGAAGTCCAAAAATTCTGAAAATTTGTCACAACAAGCAAACATGCCAGAGACACAACATACTCGAATTTCAAAAGATTTGGATCACAACTCAATTAATTATGCAATAAACACGTTTCTGCCCAAAAATAAATTTAATTAATTAAATTAGCTACAGGATGAATAAAATTATAAAATTCTTACATGAGCCTTATATTCATCAAAGGACATAACCCTTATATTTTCATGGCAATCTGAGCAGAATACAATTTTTAACGAATTAAACACCAAAACAGCAATTTACGAGATCAAATAATTTATGCACGACTCAACAAGACTCGAATTTGTCCGAGGCCTTCACTTAAGACCAAAGACACGTTGTTCCAATTCCCACAGCGACTTAACACGTGTATACATGATCTCGTTCGAGTTCGCACGAACCGAAAAGATCGATACATATTTAAATTATAACGAGGCTCGACATATTCAAATCAATATCAACATACGATTATAGATAACACATTATATTAACACATATTACGAAAATAAACGAGACGTGGCTCGAGCCTAGGTACCATTCTCGGGAAAATCTCATAAAAACGGGACGAAAGACACGAACGGCGCGTCAAGGCGGCTCGCGGCGGCAGCAATATGCTCGACGGCTGCGCGCGGCTCGCGATAGGAGGACAGCGGGGCCTGAGGACGCCGGCTGCAACTGTTCGTTCGCGGAGGAGGGTCGGCGGGGTCGCTG